>OZ026627.1:60873213-60875713 GCA_964020975.1 Hermodice carunculata | reverse complement strand
ACACAGGTATATTAAGGTTTCTCAAATATTGTACCCCAGATCCGCTTCAAACTTGGTGCGGAACAAAGCTTAGAGAAAGTCTTTTTAACGGAAATTCGAAAGGTCAAACATTCGTGATTTATGATTTCTGTGTTCAGTTTTGGAGAAAAGTATAAAACTTCTCCTCGCTTAACCTCCATGCGGTCATTGCTTTGAAATTTTATAAGGGTACTGCGTTCTGCACATTAACTACATTTTTCAGCAGGCGGCGTTGCAAGTTTTCACGAATCATGAATCTTTTGGGAAATTTCAACTTTTTGCAGAAACTGTATGTTGCATAATTTCTTAGAATTTGCTAGGAATGTATGTAGCTCGACTTAGATTCCTCTAATAATATTCGTCAGCGTAATTTCCTGATTTTGATCTAGGTACAACTAGGCCACTAGGGTAAGTATCTAGCCACGAATACCAACTGAAAATGTGATCAGCTTAGAATTAACCTGGGCTCAGCTCTGGTCATTTCAAGTCATGGAAAGTGTAGCTGATTAACCTAGGCTTAACCCTGCTGTCTCCAGATCAGTCAATGTGCAGTAGAAGCGCAACTCAGCTCATACGGACAACTTAACCCTTGTGCGGAGGGTTTTGCAAAGGATCAGGGGTTATTAGACTTGTTGCCTTGAGCACAGAAATTTTTGGTCTATTTGAACTTAAAACAAAATTATTTTATTACTAATTTAGCTAAAGATTAAGTAATTACTGGACAATTAACAGATGTAAAAGTATCCGCTTTACATACAAGTCGATATGTACTATTTACATCCGGTGATAAACCAGTATCGCTTAATTTCGTCAGCAAGGCAGTAAAGTTTGTCCAAACAAAAAGAAATAATCTTTTCAAAAATATGTGAACGGATAAAAATGAGTAAATGAAGTGTCTATTGGTACTACTGAGCTATCACTTTTCATTTTATTTGATTGCATGAAAAAAAAATCTTTTCAGCTATCCAATTGCGTTATTCTTCTCAATTTATGTTACAAGTGTAACTGTAAGCTATTACGACACGTTTCTTAGGTATTGAAAGTTAAGCGCATGTGCTAGTAGCAGGCACAAGTAGAGATGTAGAGATTAATGGCCTTTTTAAGATTGAGTTATCATTATTCTTTAATGACTTAACCCTTTCAATGCCAACTGCGACTGAAGTCGAACTATATGAAGCGAACTGCTCTGAACTACGACAAGGGCGCTAGATTCATGTTCCTTGTAAATTGAACTTTTATTCAAGTACCGGTATGCCTGTAGTTTCGTAGTATATAATCGCCTAGGTCAACAGTTTTCCTTGGGGCGCTTATTGCGCCCAAAGCGCTCGGCAAAGCTGTTTACTCAGTCAAAATGTGCTACTGAAAGATTTAAGGGGGGCTGACTTTATAATTCTACTAAGATGTATAATATGATTTTCCTTAAATATATAAAGAAAATAAATAGGGACAGACGCATACCAGCTGAAGCTTGCTCACTTGCTAATACTATCCGTGAATTAAATGAAATTAAGGAAAACAGCAAACTGTTTTAATACAGAAGGACTACCTGGACTCTCTGGACTTTCTGTGCACCAGTCGAAGTAAACCCTTCATCGGACGGTGTACCACATTCGATGTTGTATGAGTTCTGTGTATGTTTGTAGTATATACGATATAGTGTGCTGTTATGATGATATGAGGAAATTATTATTATTATTATTATTATTATTATTATTATTATTATTATTATTATTATTATTATTATTATTATTATTATTATTATTATTATTATTATTATTATTATTCCATTGAGTTAGGAGTAGATTAATTCCTGTGCGTCAGAATTGTTTCCTTTTTTCTTTTTCATTCTGTTTCGTTCGTCCGTGTATCCGCGTATGCCACAATACTTGCCTTATCATGTAGCTCAAACAATTAAGACTTATGAATTATATACTTGAACAGTTTGCCGTTATCTTCTTTGTATAAGCCCACACAACACAAATACTTTTTATCACTCACCATTGTCAAGTGACTGTATTTGTCTCAGCCTGCATTATAAATCGTCATTGCTGACCCAGATACAAAAAAAAAAAAAAAAATTACGTTGGCTGTATGTCCTCGGGACAAAGTGCTTTGGGGGTCAAGTTTGATCGATCGAAGGCGGGACCTGATGGTGATTTTGGCATGTCCACACGACCGAATGAAGTTGAGAGTTATAGTCAGGCAGGCAAGTACTCAGTGCGCGACCGGCAAAACGACGTAAAATGTGAGTAGGTGTTTTACTTTGATTGCATGTTACAACAGCCAAGCCATGACCCAAAGCAAATACGTGATACGACTGGCTAACATGCGCACTGGTATCGTCACATATATTTGGAACGCTTGACAGAAATTAAATGTAATGAAGCCAGGAAGTCGAAGTGATTTGCAATTTTCTGAAGGGCATTTTTACACTTTTATTACGAAAATGTTTATACGAAAATACAAATTGCTTGGCCCATTT
>OZ026627.1:60818213-60868213 GCA_964020975.1 Hermodice carunculata | reverse complement strand
AATCATGTCTTTTTTTTTCATGTTCGGAACGAGCGGGACTCGAACCTGCAACCTTTGGCACCAGTCGCCCAGCTGAAATGGGAAACGCACATATCCACTCGACCAAATCTTGTAGCAAACCACAGGAGTTCCTGGTGTCTCTTATGGATTGCAGTGTGTACATTTATCTTAGACTAATAACTCACTGAAATAGTTAGAATCCTTCCAAGGTGAAATTCTTAAGCGTGTCTTTGTTTTGTTTTTTCTCAAAGATCACATCACTCTTCACTTGTGTCTGCTCTAGATGTTTCTTCCATCGAGGAAATTATAAAGCATAACACAGTGTCACTATTTCGGAGATCTGCGTCCCTGAATACACCTTTCCGTAATTTATGCTGCCATTTTATATCTAACTACGTGGCAGGTGGAGCTGGTGGGATGATTCCAGGCACTATGGTCACCCGCCTCCTCAAATCTGGACTTTTGAGAATTAAATGTTTCCTTGGTGTAAGTCCTGGTACATCTCAGGCCTTTCGGGGGCATGGTTGCCTGTGTGTCACCAGAGCAGGGCATTATCCCTGTGTGTGTTATTTTCAGTGGGTCTCTAATTAGGCAGGGCGGTTTACTCGAGAGCTCAATACCAGGAATTTTGATTGCGCTCTCGCGTTTGCCCAGCCTACCAGGATGAGACCCTGCTTCGATGCTCTTCTCCCTCTGCCACTATTTGAGTGTGTCAAGTGGCAGCCACGATGTGTGTTGACCTGGTGGCCATTGTCATTATTTTTACTTGTAATGTGAAGAAGCCATGCATTTGGTTCTATGTATACTGTGATTTATCGATGATTTTGTAAAATAATTTCCCCAGTACTGGTGGCATAATGAAATAAATAAACTAATGAATAAAAAAATGAATATATTAATAAACAAATAAATAGATTAATAATAGTACTACTACTACTACTACTACTACTACTACTACTACTACTACTACTACTACTACTACTACTACTACTACTACTACTACTAATATCATCATCAGTATCATCAATTAAGACATATAGCGAGCGTATTTTATTGGTTCCGTTTTGCGTATCTGGGTCAGCTATGACGATTTGTAATGTAGGCTCACATTTATATAGTCAGTTGACAATAGTTAGTCATAAAAAGTACTAGTGTAGCTTTATTTAAAAATGGCAAACCATGTCATTATACAATAATGATTTTCAATGGGCCGTCTGTCTAAGATATGTACATATATACAGAGTAATGATGAATTGACTAAAACGGTTTTGCATTTAGAAAGGCAATCAAATTTCACCGTAAATATAGTATAACTTACATAGTTTGGTTGCTCCAGGGTACAACACCCGCTTTTATTCAGATTCCATTCAAGGTATTGTTTATATCTTCTCTTGAAACCACTTCAGGTTGGTGACAGCTTTACAAAATCATTAATCTTTAAAAATGTCCAGGAGATATTGTTGTATAGCGCCTTTCACCATTTTAAACACAGGTTTTCATTCAAAGTATTTTATTTTGGTATATACAGGTATCCAATTTAGATATTCAAAGATGCAGACGATCCTTATTTAAGCAGCAGTTTTTTTTTAATTGAAAATTGATCTGGCATAAATTATCAAGCATTTGTGAATTCTGGTGAGGAATTTAAAGGAGCAGTTACCCCATAAAACACAGGCATAATCTGTCATTGGTAGTACTGAGTCACAGAAGATGCTTTTCCTGGCTTTAATTGGTATAACCGATGTTTCATTCTCTCTAAAAGATATAACCGGTCTACGGTTTGCTTCATGCTTTTCTACGTTTTCCCAGGTTATATTGATATCAATCTGAAGACCAAGTAGATTATGAATCAGCCTCTTTAACTTGGAAGTTATCAGCATAGATCTAAAATTATCCATTTGTATGTGTGTGTGTGTGTGTGTGTGTGTGTGGTGTGTGTGTGTGTGTGTGTGTGTGTGTGTGGTCCGAGTAACATATATTCAGCTTTATCAAAATTTGAAACAATTGTATTATTAATAATGCAACTGCATGGCGGTTGCTTATAAGTTGTTCATGCTTGGTTAATACTTTTCATAGTACCTACTAGTATTTTCTTTAAACTTTCGTGTCATAAGCATACATTTTCAGGGAACTGTCGTGGATCACAAGTAATTTATCATGCATATTCATAATAGATGAAAGAGAACCAAGGACCCATCCTTGCAGAGTAGGGCCATGCTGCTTAAAAGGGTATTATTAGACAGTGCCCCCTAGCGGCAACTTTGGGAACTATAGTTTCAAAACTGCAGAGATTGCAGAGTCATGGTCTTGCTGTGCGGCAAAACATATTTATACATCTTAAACTTGATTGATGTTAAGAATTCAATATAATTTAAAACATATTTGTCAACCTTTGATTTGTGTAATTTTTCAAGGTATTTAGAAACACCAGATTTCCCATATTTTCAAAGACATTCAAAAATCGTTAAAAAGTTTTATAGCTATCTATATTAAATGTTTAATTCCACAATTTTGTTTAACGCTGAAATTGAATTCAAAGATATAAATACAGCCGGTGTAACCTATGTCAATTGCAAGAGCAATAATAGGAGGAGATGACAAATAGAATCAAAGAATATAGATTCAATAATATATCTAATTAAACACGCATTTGAAAAAAAAAGTGATTAACACATCAAAAGGTGCAGCTATTTGTGGATAAACGGTGCACATGTTACTATCGGTACTTGCATTTGAAAAAGTATATGGTGGTTCCCCACATTCATTTTACGAGCAAAAGTTTGTCTGTAACAAAATATTGATACGGCTGAATTAGACTTTCCTCTTTAAGGTAAAATGGCCATGCTCCAGTTAAATCAGCCTACTATACCCTTTCTGGCCAAATAAAGTGAAAAGTATTCACGGAAACATATGCAAAGTATACATTTTTAAAAAGGTTATGATCAGCAGATTGTGAATTAACGAACACCATGACCATTTTGTGCTAAGCGTTGTATAAACAACCATTTCTTTTATCTGAAATGTCACTGAAACATGGTCATACACAGATGGAAATAACCTCTTAATAGTTTAATCAAACTTTAATCGTTTTCACTGGGTTACTCCAAACATATGTGGCTAAAAAGTGTCCTGTAGATTTTTTAAAACGGTGTTTGTTTTTTAATTATGGAGAGCTAAACCTTAGGAACTCATTATGTCTGGTAGCAGGAACTTTGAGGAACCATAACTGCAAAACAAACACAGTGTTAAAAATCCATGGGACGATTTTGTAGCCACATATATGGCCAGTCACTCGATCTGTGTAAACAATTTGCAGTTTGAGAAAATCTTTAAGTAGTTATTTCCACATTTGTATGGCTATGTTAAATTGGGTTTGGAAAACAAAGAAATCATTGTCTATACAACAATTTATATCAAAGGGTTATGATTTTAGGTCGTTTGTAATCCTTAGATCATGATCTTTTTCAAAAAAATTTTTACTTTGCATATGTTTACATGAATCATTTCAACTTTATTTGGCCAGAAAGGGGATAGTAGGCTGATTTTACGAGGGCATGACCATTGCACCTTAAGGTATTTGTTCTTGAATAACTGATTCGCAATTTTGTTAATATGGCCACATGGTGATTGGTTTTACATAGTGTTTTCTAATGTATTTTGGGGCACCACCAAGAAGGTTTTCCTTCTGCCAATTTAAGATATAAAAATATATCCCCAGAACAGCAGCTTTGGCCCACAGTGCCATGCTACTCCAAGGTCTATTGACATACCGGTGGATACATGGTCATCATGATTAAAGTGTGTTGATGTTCGGAAAGGCACGATCAAAAACCAGTATAGACTGTTTACTTCACATCCGTATAGACAAATTTTGTGCAGCAGTGCAGTTGATGGACAACCAGATATCACACTCTTCTTAAGTCAATTTAGACCAAACCACACAGTTAATTCTTGCCCTTATTCTCTGGCAGGTAGTCTGTCATTTTACCTACTATAGTCTGACAAAAGTAATATAATGTCTTTTGAACCCGGACTGTATCTCCGTGAGGGGTTTGCTTTTGGTGATGTCATCATAAAGACCTGATTTTGTATACATGCCTTTCTTAAAGTCTTGGACAAGATGCGCAAAACTTAGATCGGGCTATAGTTTCCAAGGTCTTCTTGGCTTTTCATTTTTGAATATATTGGGTGCTACCATTGTCTTGTTCCAGTTATTGGGTACCATGCTAGAGGAAATTATAAGATTCCAAATCCCAGCAAGGTGAGGTGACATGATATCTGCAAAGATCTTTAGAAGTACCGTGTTGATGCCGTCAAGGCCATTGGTTTGCTGCTAGACATAAGCTCGTTATATTGAAACCATTGCCAGATGTCATAGGAAGTTCTTCAAATTCACAATGATCGCCTTTTGCTTAGTATAGTATTGAAGTGAACAATTATTAAATGACATTAAAAAATAACATAAAGAAGGACACAAATGAATTGTATATCAATATTGAAGAACCAAAGGAAACAATGGCTAGCAATACTATTGAAAGTGATGAGAGAAAAAAAAATAAATAAAAAACACAACCCACAGAGAGAATTATTATTCAAATATTAAACCGAGACGAGCTCAGGAGATAAATTTCAAGGACAGGGTCACAGGATATATGTGTGTTGGAAAAATTTAATTATTGGAAGACCCGGGATTGCCACTGATGAAAACCGAAATTGGTTTCATATACAGTACAATGGACTGGATCAGCTGAATTGAACAAAATGATCTGTAGATCTAGAAAGCGTGAATGACGTTGAAAATATGAACAATATGGATGATACTCAGGTCAACACAGATGGTAAAGACAGTATCATGAATTAGAAGACAGTTCACTCGAAGAGGCCAAACTTCAGGAACTTCACATCTGGAAAAATAACAATGTATATGTTGAGGTCCCTCATAGACCACCGAAAGAAGCTAATGCAGGAGACTTCATCTGGGAGCTTCAGAAATGTGTATACCGTTACTCGGATGCCTCTCTGTGTTGGTACAATCCAGTTCGGTATGTAATGGTAGGGTGTGGTGCTAAAAAATTTATGGTTGACCCAGCTGATGGATACTGATGACAAGGTGTGTGGAATACTGGTGAGTCATGTGGACGATTTCATACGGGGTCGTACTGATGAGTTTGAATAAAAAGTCATTACAAACTTTTGATCTGCTTTCATTGTTTGAGAGGAAGAGAGTGATGCCTTTTGTTTTGTTAGTATTGAACTGAAACATACCGATCAAGGTATCTTTAGGAACTAAGCACACCATACAAAAATGCTGAAACTCATTCCCACTGTGAGATCAAGGGAGAAACAGAAAAAAGATTCCCCTTGCGCAAAGATGAATTTGAATTTTTGAAATAAAAAATAAGCCAAATCTTGTGGAATACTGGTCAGAGCAGACCTAATATATTATTTGATGCATGTAACCTGATTAGTTGTATGAAGCAGGCCACAGTACAGTGCATCATTCATGCCAAAAATGTGATACGAAAAGTGCATGCAGAACAAGCAACACTAAAATTTGTTACATATTGTAATATGGTCAGATGCGTCCTTGGTGAAGGTAACAGTGGACCTCAATGTATATATTTATTAATGTTAGTGGGACAAAATGGACACTTTTCACCATTGGGGTTGGAGTCCAAAAGAATGTGTAGTATGTAGTACCTTGGCATGAGAAACCTTGGCTATGACTAAAGGAATTGACAACCGTTACTTTCTGGCGACTCTGCTGTCGGAATGAACAACAAGAAAGCCTAGACCAGAACTTTTCCTGTCACCTGTGTCATAAACTGTCGCTCCTTAGTGGATGCCATTAGATACACGTTTGCGGATGACAATCGACTTAGACTGGAAGTGAGTAGTGTTTAAGAGTCCATAAGTGAACAACAGATTTAACACATATATTTGTATGACAGCAAAGATCAGTTTGCAAACTGCATCAATAAAAGGACGCAACTTCTCAGGTTTGTTGAAAGTACTTAGCGACGGGATGTGGAACATAAACAAGCAGTATCTGATTTACAAGTTACTCCAAAAAGTATGTCCTGCAACAGGACACTAAATCTGTACACAGGATACCTCATTTATGGACAACACAAAACGTGAAGTTGCTTTATTCTTCCATAAATAACACAATTAATTAAGGGCATTATATGGACATTATGTTATGTTTCACAATAGTAATATGTGCTGCCTGCCTCTCGAGAACAATCGCTGAACACTACTCAATATGTATATATATATATATATATATATATATATATATATATATATATATATATATATATATATATATATATATATATATATATATATATATATATGTATATATATATGCATGATAATCACATAATTCATATGGTTAATTCAGGACATTATGTGAACATCTCGATGTTAAATGTTTCAACGGTAATATATGATGTGTGCCTGTGAAGGACACCCTCTTAACACCTCTCCACATATATTTATATGAAAACATTTTTGCATGAACCGTCATTTTTTATTTCAAACTCAGCTTTTGTCATTCAGCTGAACGTTTAGGAGCCTCCGCCGTCGATCCACTATTCACATTTCCAAAACCAGTAGCTCAAATCCTCTTCAACCTTGGTGGTGATCTACCTTGGGTGGGTCTCCACAAAAGTTGTTGGAATGGTCATGCTCCAGTGATTTTTCGATTTTTATGATCTTTTCTCTGCTTTTGGGGGGGGGGGGGCAAATCTTAAAAAATATTCTACTCCAAAGCTGTTCAACCGATTGTTTTGGTATCACACAAGGACACTCCATATCATGTACTTTGTGTACTAAGTAGCAATGTTGTTTTAAAGTTGACTAAATACTCTTCAATTTCTAATGCAGTAAAATTGATATTTTAAATGAATTTTCTTTAGTAAAAATCTTAGAAATACTTCTAAATGCCATATGCATTCGGCGAAAGCTCAATACAGGTCTATTCAGTTTCAACTTTGATTTATTTTATGAACCAGCTTAGGTCAGCTCCGCTCGGGCTGTTCAAAAGGCCTTTTGTCTTGGAGGTAGAGGAATTTGTCACTATGTTTTTTTTAACGACATGTCAACAACTGGGCCACTTCCGCTAGAAGTTGATGTTGGTGGATGCCCGCATGAATTATTTAGTTGAAACTTCAATGCTGTCTGTCTCAGACCTTGCACATTTTCAATATTGCTCCAGTGGGAGCTTTGGCATCAATAGGTCCATATAAATAAATACCTGCCGAGAGATGTCTTCCTTTCGGTGGTTCAATTTGGAGCCAGACTTTGGAATTTTCTGTGATTTTAAGTCATTACGAATAGTGTAGCTCAGTCTTTTGTTTGCGAATACAAGTAGTCCGCCCCCGACTTTGCCAGTTCTATGACGTCTTCAGATGACGGTATCCACAAACCCCTTTTAAACCATAAATAGTCCATTTAAGTAAGATTTGATACATAGTAGCTTGACAGGAAAGATATAACAGTTAAAAAAAATGGCATCTCCCCTTACCTCATTTCGAATATCGCACTGATACCAGATTGGAAACTTTCGCAATAAATGAAAAATATGTTTGGGAGATTTAAATATCACCTAAAACCAAATCTGCAACGGGTCCAGATGGCCTGGGTACTTTCCCACTGAAAACAAACTGCCTTTGGCATATCTAAGTCCTTTACTAGGCTGCTCAACAGCTCACTGTCTGCTGGTTAATTCCCCATGAAATGGAAAAAAATGAAACATTTGTCCTATTCGCAAGAAATCTGGTATGCAAAGTGTACCGCCAAATATCTTCACTGTGTAATGTGTCAAAAGTTTTTGAGAGACTGCTTTACAACAAACTTTATAAATACTTAATACAATATAACCTCCTGATCAGGCGTAATTAAGGCGAGAAATAAAGAAGAGTGACCCGCTTTGTACCCTGACGGTTCTGCAATACCCAAGGCAACAAATCACACCCGCCCAGGCATAAGTCTTTCTTCTGACCTAACCTGGCACCTACATGTAAATCGCATCGTCACTAAAGCAAGTCAACGACTGTCTCTCCTGAAAAAAACCCACTTCCATCCAAACTTTCTAGGAAAACCTTGGACAAATTGTATTTGTCCATGGTCCGCCCAATTTTGCAATATGGTTGTGTCTTTTTTGATAATTGTAATCAAGAACTTTCTGATCTTTTGGAAGGAATTCAATATGAAGCAGCCCGAATCTGTAATGATGCCATGGTACTTACATCAAGTGACCGTGGCTACTCGCTAAAATAGGCTGGCAGCCGCTACATGCTCGCAAGAAAATTCTGTAAACTAGTTTTGGTTTAAAATACTAAATAAACGCACGAACCCCCCCCCCCCCCCCCCCCACACACACACACACTTTCAGGACTTAATTCAAAATTAGGTATTAACACAAACCAGCTGCTCACTCAGACTTTCCGTTCAGCTTAGACAAATCAGGTGTAGCACTAACCACTATTTCAAACCTTTTCTCCCGTCTAGCATTGGCCTATGGAATGACCTACCTGATGACGTTAGAGGGCCTCCTTCACTCTCTATCTTCAAAGCAAAGTTAACCAAAATTCTTTTTTTCATCCACAAATTTCTTTACGTTTGCGATCGTTTTGCTAATTTTATGCTCACGCAGCTGCGCCTTGGACGCTCGATATTGAACCATCATTGATTTCATTGAAGCATTTTACCCTCTGCAGCTTGCCTGTGCAACCACTTAAAGGCAGCTCTTCTGTGCAACTACTGAAAGGAAGATGCAAAGCACTTTTTCCTGTTCTGTCCCCTCCATGAACTAAGAAGACTGAAACTGCTGAGGTCTATTACCACTATAATTGCTCCTGGTGTTCACCCAAATTTGTTATTAAATCCCCTCGCTGATAGACTTATCGAAATTATGTTATGTGGAAGTGCTGACCTTTCGCATGAATCCAATAATGGTAATTTTGTTGCAGTACAACTATTCATTTTTCCAACAAGACGTTTTGTGAACTAATATTGTAGCTACAAACTACTCTCGTTATGCCTGATTTTGGGGACCATTTGTTTTGAAGTCTGCTAAGGAACAGTATTTTGTATTTTGCCTTGTGTTTTTCATAAAATTCTGTGCATCTGTTTATGTCTGGCGAACCCATTGATTAGCCACGTATGTGGCTACTGGGTAATCCAGTTTTGAAACAACTATGTTTACATTTACAATAATACTATACGTGCATCCTGAATTCATCCAAGTCCTTGTACCTGCGTCTTGATTGATGAGTGATCGAGAGCTATTCTTCCAAATGTTGCGTTGTCTGAAAGAGTGTATCACATGTTGAGTTGATTTAAAGTAAGCCAATATGACAAGATAACTGTTGCAAATCCATAGGAGGAGCTACTGTCGAAATGATTCATGATGCTTTTACAAAAGAAAAGGAGAAATATGGAACGACTGTGTTGCAGGTAGGAACCAATGACTGCCAGAGATCTGATAACGTGATCGAAATCGTAGGCCAGTACAACAATGCAAAACAAATACTCGCCACGATACAAGAGTAACTTTTCATTCTGGTCTTGTCATGAAAGTAAAAACTATTTGAGATAATTTAAATCTAAACTCCATGATGAGCAAAACCACAACTCTGTGCTTAGATGCGACGTGCTCCATAAGCTGGGTCATAAGAAAAAACATTACTGGCACAATATAGAATGTGATGATGATGACTATCTATATTAGAGGTGGGGCCGGGAAGAAAAAGCCGGCCAGGCCAGTGCGCCGCCTAGAGGCGTAAAACACCAAGTTACAGACTACAGTTGTGATTGGCTGGTTGCGCATCCCAACGGAGATAGTCCGTAATTGTGAAAATACTGTGTTTTCAGCATGCTGTAACTTCTGTTTGAATAAAGTTAGCTAAGTCAGGTTTGCTGCATCGCAGAATTGCTTCATTGGTGGTCATATAGGTGCACTGTCTTCCAGGCCAGGTGGGAACTTTATGGTGGGGAAGGACAATGATGTGACCCTGGCAAGAGCACAGTTCATATACCTGTATAAAGCTGACATCCAGGTGTTGTTTCGTATTTTAATTATCACAAATTAACGAGCTGGGAATTGTATGACAAAAATCCGTCCATATTTTTCTGACATTTTTATCTGTTAAATGCCGTTCACAGAATTTCAAAATACCAAAATGCTGATTTTTTAGACTGAAAAATGCTAATATGAAAAATAGAAGGATTTATAACTTTGGTCTGTGGCCACCACCATAAGGGAAGTAAAAGTCAGAGCGCTAAATGGCAATCAATGCATCTAAAGGTCGCTTACCATAATGTTCAAAGCCTAGGCTTGCAAAAAGAGCAGAGCTGGGTGATTAGCATGAATCTGAAAATTTCGCATTTACGGTATGGTCAAAACTGTCGCATTTTAATTTTGGTGGTAAGAAAAGTCTTAGTAGAGAGACAAGACATAGTAATCACACTATTAGGACCAGTGGGGGTATGGATTTTTATGTCAGAAGTCCATTGAAATCCTAGACACGGATATGACAAGCTTTGCTGATGATACTGGATGAGTCAATTCCAAAGTTGTGATGGTAGAATTAGCTTATTTCCCCGACAAACAATACCTATAAAGAGTATAGTATTGCACTTACCAGTGAAATTACAGAAAATATAATTATTTTTAAACTGTAGGTTATGCATGCTTTCTCATGGAAAATTATTATGGTCAATTGTCACATGTTAATGTTGGTGGTAAGAAAAGTCCAAGTGGAGAGCTACTTTCGTCTAAAATTGAAACTACGCAGGTTCATAATTAACTCCCCTCTCTGTGATGGTGTCCTTTGGCACAGAAGTGTGCTTAAATCTACTGTTGATAATGTTCTTGTAACTGATTTACTCAATGTGTGTCTAAATAGTATTACTATACCAGAGAATGGTCTTTACAAGATATCTAGTGATCGTGTCTTGTGTGGGTCTTGTGTGGATCTGTGGGTTGGTCATCATGTCATTATTAGTGGTAATTGCTGAGACATGTTAAGATTGTGCATTACAACAGAAGTTATGTAAGACTCATATGCATGCAAAGACTTGTTCTGATTATGAAAGGAATGCTTATTGTATCGTGTCAGAGAGAGTAGAGTCTGTGTGGACATGCTTAGCACAGTCGTCTACATATTTCCTCTTAAGTGGTAAGAAAAAATGCGTCTTGGTTCATGTTTGAATTGAAATGGCCAATTAGATATTTTAACATTCCAGAAAACATGAATTGTGGTTGGACCTAGGACGAAAAAAATCATTGGCTGAATAAATTTTGGAAGCATATCTGTTGCGAATAAAAGTCAGCTTGACCTACCCCGGTAAAATGGCCCACCGTATAATAGCTGGACGGTCACTCACAATAGCTTGAGTGGAACTTTAATCCTTTTCAAGTATGCAGACGTCACAGTCCCATTCCTTTGTGTATATGGATTATCATGTCATATTCGTTGCTCTGTTTGGACATGTTGCGATCTAGGTTCATTCATTAAAAAAAAGTTATGTTAGACTCAAATACAGGCACAAACTTGTTTTGATGACAAAAGGAAACGTCAATTGTATTATATCAGATGCTTCTGGGCAAATTAGCACCGTTAGGGCAACACATTGTAGGCAATTTAATTTGGAAAAATGGTTAAGATAATACATTCATTGCACATCAATTCTTCAGTCTGCTTTTTTCAGAGAAACATTTAATAGTTACAAAGAAAAAACAATCATATCCAAATATGTGCAAGACTAAAAAAGAAAATTTGCTTCACAGCAAATCTGTATGGGGGCCTTCTAAATGAGAACAGTTTGAAATGCTACACTTTGCCATTGTTCAACATAATGTAAATTTTGTGCATAAGCCTAATTTTTATATAGTAAAATGCTACAACTTTAGTTCTTGGTTCATTGGATGTGGCCATGTCACAAGCTTATAAAATGAAGTTTAAATGAAACTAGATATATAATAGTTTGAAGCTATTCAACATTTGAATTTTGTGTATTTGCCTAATTTGCATAAATTGAAAGCCTACAACCTTGGTTTTTTGGATAGGGCTTTGCCAGAAACCCATAAATTGAAGTAAGAATAGCACCTCTATCTATAATAGTTTTGAAGCTATTCAAGATTTACCTAATTTGCATAAATTAAAATCCTACAACTTTTTAGTTCATGGCTCATTGGATGCAGCTATGACAAAAATCTATAATTTGAAGTTGACAGGGCATGTCTATGTATTATAGTTTTTTAGAGCATTTGAAAATTTAAGTGCCCCTTATTTGCATAATTTTTAACATCATGACTATTCCCGGTCAGGTGCCTAATTTCACTAGTAGGTCAGTCACCATGGCAAGTTTGGTGGTTTTCAGAATAGTAGGGTCCGAGAAAAACTACAGACAAATCTGGTCGTAAAGAAGAAAGAAAGAAGGAGAGAACTAGAAAATCGATTTGCCTGTTAGCAATTCAGTCTGGGTGCCTGGAGAAACTGCAATGCAATGTATGCAGATTTGAAATCAGCTCCAAACGTGTAATTGCATGTCAACAGTATGGCCAAGTTGGTGAAAAGTGTTGCAGAATGATATAGGTAAACAAGTCTAGCTTTGACATTTCAAGGTCACTTTAGACCAAAAAAGACAACACCAGATAAAAGCTTATATATCATTTTCTACTGATGTTGCATAGTAACTATGGCCCCAAAGTGCACCATTTTATATACAGAGATTCTAATGCTGTATGGCCTTGCTTTGACCTTTCAAGGTCACTCAAAGTCAAAAAGACGGCACCACATGAAAGCCTACATATCATTTCCTATTCATTTTTGCTAGTAACTATGGCCCTAAAGTGCAACGTTTTCCATATACAAAGATTTTTTATGGTGTGAGACCTTGATTTGACCTTTCAGGATCACTCAAGGGCAATAAGGACAGCATCAGATAAAAGCCCATATGCCATTTCCTATTCATGTTTAAAAGTAACTGTGGGCCAAACATGGACAGTTTTCGAGGTACAAACTTGTATCCCTTATACATGTTCTCACTCATGTCCAGAAAATAGGACAGATTTGAATTGTACAGTGTATTATTTTATCTTAGAGATTAAAATTTGCTGACACTACACAAAACTGAAACGTGTTATAACGTGCATTGGTGACGTCACAGTTATCCTCATGACTCATTGAGGATACCTTCGTATATGATATGAATTACAGAGTGACCACAAGTTCATGCATTGTGTTGTTTTACATTCTATTCATAACACTATTGTCATAGAACTTACTACTAATGTACATTAGATAACCACGTAAAAGATACTGCCGCAACTTGTGGTGAGTGCTGGAATATAGCAGGTGTGGAAGACTGGAATATGTTTCAAGAGACCTTGGCTCCACGCCTCGTAAATTTTGATGTCAACAGAGAGGCCTCTATCAATGAGATATACATGAAATTGAAATGTTTTGTACTTGAAACAGTAGTGAGTGTTAAAGGTAACAGGGAAATTAGAACACAAACGAATAAGTTTAAGGGTTACTCGTAAATAACAAAAAAATATACAGTGTTGCAACGCCTACAATACAAGCCGAGCATGAACCAAATCAAATGAAAATTGATTAAGTTCTGGCTAGATGAAAATTTCGAAAGACCAAATAACCTTAACCTTTGACTTTTAGAGCTCACACATAAATTAAAGAAATGTGCAGTGTTGTAATATCTACAAGTAGAGTCTAACATGATTAAAATTGGATGTGAATTGAATTGTGTTTTATTGACTGCGCCACATATACAAAGTAGTGACAATTTGTCACACATGATACATACAGTACAAATTCATGTTATAAAGTAGACGTCACAAAAAAAAATCACACATGATACATACAGCACAAATTTATGTTATAAAGCAAACGTCACAGAAGCGACAAAAACAGATACATACAAAGGAATAACGAAAAAAAAGATCTGCACATGATACACAAAACATAATAGATAAAGGCGCTCGGTATAAAGATACTATTGATTATATTGGCTATAGAGGTTTCTGCCGTATTGTAATGCATTCTTTCATATATGTCTCAAACATTATTATTAATTCCGTATCACTTAATTTCATAATAAATCTAAACATGTCTTGATCACTGAATGATGTTGGATGTACGAAAACGTCGTGAATCTTTTTCCGAAATTTTTGCCTTGGTATATCGTATCGATTACAGGACATAACAAAATGGTATTCGTCTTCAATATGTTTACAAGGAGGACATATTCTTTGGATGAATTGATCAAGTTATGGCTGGCTGAAACTCTCAAAGGTCCAAACGAGATTGGCCTTTGACCTTTAGAGGTTACATGTTAATTACAAGAACATGCAGTGTTGCAATACCTACAAGTAAATTCCAGCATAATAAAAAATTGGATGAAAATTGACTCAGGTATGGTTGGATAAAACTTTCGAAGGTCCAAATAACCTTTGACCTTTGGAGATCACATTTACAAACTATACATTATTACGTTTTCTACATTTTAGGCCAAACATGAACCAAATCAGATGAATATTGACCAAGTTATTGGGAGATGAAACTTCCAAATGTCCTTATGACCTCGAACCATCACCTTGAAAGATTACATGTAAATTAGAAAAATACGCAGTATGGTAAATCCTACAATTTGGGTCCAACATGGTGGAACATTAGATGGAAATTGACAGAGTTGTGGCTAGATGAAAATTTCAACACTCGATCTTTAGATGTTACATGTAAATCACAAAAAACGTGCAGTTTTACAAGCCAATCAATTGAAGTTGGATTGGTTACCTGCACCCATAACAGTTACGGAGATATTCAGGATTTATATTTCAAATGGCCATAATTCATATATGTTTCAAACCTACTGAACCTCCTCACAAAAACTCAACACCCAAGTATGGAAGTATAATCATGCCGAGTTTGGAGTCTTATGTCCAATAGCTTTCAATGAAGCACCAGACAAATTGGCCGAGAGAGAGAGAGAGAGAGAGAGAGAGAGAGAGAGAGAGAGAGAGAGAGAGAGAGAGATAGAGAGAGAGAGAGAGAGAGAGAGAGAGAGAGAGAGAGAGAGAGAGAGAGAGAGAGAGAGAGAGAGAGAGAGAGAGAGAGAGAGAGAACAATATGTCTGTGTTGGCACACAGACATAAAAATTAAAGAAAAAAGTTCGTGTTATGCGCAACTATATGAAAGGCACAAGAAACATATAATATGCAGCTACCGCTGTATGCTGCGCAGACTCAACAGAAATAATTGTTATCCAGTAAAAACAGGTGATCCCCAAAATTATGATCGCCTAATTGAAGATGCCCCAGAAATCAAAAAGGTTTCGAAAGAATGCTGGGGAAAACGTGGATACTCAGCTCCGTCTCAAGAGGGTTAGTATTTTTTTTATACGAAAAATAAGTGATTTACATGAACGTTCTGAAAATTAATATGGTTTCGTAAATATTGATATAAAGAATTAATATGGTTTCGTAAATATTGATATGAAGCCTGCAGCATTATAAAAATTAAGTTTAGAAAGTTACAAGTTAGAATTCTTTCCAGATATTGATGATAAAAGTTCTTTGTACTGATTTCGGTTGTTTAAGGGTTCTACTTTTGGCAGTAAATACATTTATGACTTTGGAAATTTTGCTGGAGTCCGATTAAAATTTTTGGCCAGGATCGGTTGTTTGGGGTTGAATGAAGATCTCGCCAGATGGCGATTATCACATGAAATTTGCAATTTGTGTCACCGCGAAAATGAGGATCTTCCGCATTTCATGTTCAAATGTAGTACAACAAACCATATTAGAGTCAAATATATATTTATGTTGGAAAATAGTCTAAGAAAGTGCGGTATGGAGCACGTATGGTACAAATACATGGGTTCCTCACAAATAAGAAAACTTTGTTTTTTACTTGGCGAACAAGCATTTGACTTTGGAAAAAATGTTGGGTCACTGTTTGATTTTATCTGTAAAACGTTTATAACAGAAGCGTGGCATTACAGGCGCGAGTCACTTAGCGACTCCCTGAGCCCGACCTAATCATTTTATTACTTGATTGGTGTGTATAGTGACGTATTGTGTTCTTTTTATACTTGTATATATTTGGACGCACCGCGGGTCATGCCCTGCCACCGGTGCCCCCGTTGTAAAGGGGTAGTCTCATCAATAAATTGAATTATAAATGTTTCCACTATCAGTAAGTCTACTGCAATGCTAAAATGCGATAAGTCATGCGGGATAGATAATATCCCAAACGAATTTCTAATGCACGGAAGCCCAACAATCTCTACTTCTCCAGAGTAATTATTTAGTCGCTTCAAATTACGTAAAATTTCCGTATGACTGGCTCAAAGGTTTACTTAAGCCCCTGTTTAAAGAAGGGAAACCCGATATTCTTGATAATTAGAGAGGTATAGCAATAAAATCAAACGTTTAAAACGTCTTACATCACTTATGGAAAACCAACTTAAGTCATCTCTACAGCACGAAAATATTTAAAGTTAATTACTTGAGGTTTAAAGAAAAGTCGTCGATTAGAGGACCATATTTTTAAATTAAAAGGCCTCTGCAGTCTGAGAAAGGAAAATAACAAAAAGACGTGGTGTGCTTTCCTCAATGTAAGGAAAGCCTTTGATACTTTCAAAAAGGTGTTTTACAGTCTTTGGGATGCCGGTCTACAAGGAAAAGCATGTCGTCTTCTGAAAGCTTTATATGAGAGTGGAAAATAAAATATATATTTTTTTTCACTCAACGTTGTAAAGCAGGGTTGTATTTTATCTTCCACACTATTTTCCATCGTAATGAATGATTTGTTGAACGTGTTAGAAAAAAGGTCTGGGTATTAACTATACGGAAACGCTGGTATCGGCACTATTATATGCAGATAATACGGTTTTGCTCGCTTAAAGCCAAGATCTGTTAAACGTAATGTTTGGCGTTGTTAGTAAATTTGGGTCTAATTGGGGTTTGACGTTCAGTAGTGAGCAGTGAAAACTCTAAAATAATGGTAGTTGTCAAAAGAACCAATCTAAGCAGGATTTTGTTGGTAAAAGTAACTCGATATTCAACTTTGTAAATCTCTTAAGTATTGTTACAATTTTAATAAATGTTTAGAGCCAAAAGCTTTCCGTCTGGTTGGCTAGATGTGCAGCATCTTGGCATCTGAGAATAATATTAATAGAGTATCCTTTGGCAAAAGCCTGTGGAAAAGTATCATATTTCCCTCTTTGGGGCATGGTTGTCCCGTTTGGTTTTGTAATTCGAAACTAAATGTCGCTGCCACGCAAACAACGCATTACTCTGCAGTACGGGTACTTCTATGGGTGAAATCCACCCCTGCTATTTCACCTTCTTTGGAGAATTTGGGATGGTTGCCACGTAACATGCTTCTGAACAGACACAGGGTGAACTATTTTAGCCGGACAAAATAACAAATACCCTAATCTCGGCTATATAAAAGAATTTTCATCACATGGAACTAAACCACAGGAACAGTATATCTAACACATGGTGCTATTTCAAGGAAATTGAAAATGTTTTAAATGGGGGTGGATTAGATTATGCGATATTTGGCAGTTGCCCCAATCCACCAGAATCATTCTATCATTTAAGCTTGGACGCATAAAAAGAAAATTTCAACACCAGTTGCCTTTTATGGGTGACTGCCTGTCTCAGGTCAGGAGTGAAATTTGTCTCTTCACACTGGTATTGGAAGATGAATGTTGATGCTTTGTTAACTCTGGAATCTCTTCTCTGTCATTGTTGGGTTTGGAATTGATGAAAATGGATTATATTTTTCTGTACTATTAAATATGATGCCAAAGCTTCGCTTCCGTATTACTAGTACACGAAATTTAAAACATACTTTTTTTTCGGAAAATTATTTATGTGACATGTCCGATTTTGAAGGGAGTCACATTCAAGTTCATGGACCGTACAAAATGTCCGGGTGTTCAGGTTAACCAGGCCCGCTGGGGTCATCAGGTGGTATCTAAACATTATGTAACTGCGGTCAAGAGGACATTGCTCATCTATTTTTTTTTGCCCAGTATTAAACAAGATAAAGAAAAATTGTTTTGGCAACTGCAAAGTCAGTTTGCCTCTAAAGAGTATTTATTATGTCATCACTTTATGAGTTAATCTTTTCTTACAAAAAATAATATTTTTCTGTCGAATAAGATGTTGGACAACGTAAATGCAAAGTCTTCTCGAATAGAGCTTGGTCCTGCCGAAGCAATGATACTATACCATAGATCACTCTGAGCCCCGCTCCTGTTTAATTTGTCTGTGTAAAAGGCGGTCCCCTGTGCTACGTACCGGTAACATAATAAATTATTCGTGTGTGGCTCATGCTCTCTCGCGGGTGGGCCTTGGGTTGTTTGCGTCCTTATACACACCTTTTCCCCATTAGACGTCTTTTTTTTTCGCGGGGGTTGGGGCAGCAGTTCGTGGGAGTCTGCTTGCCCACCTGCCTATGTTGTAGGGCGGTGATCAAATATCAAGTATTTTACTGTCGGTGAATAGTAGAAATGTTTTATGTACATGCATATAATTTTCATGTCTTATCGAATACGTACTTGACGCACTCCAGGTTCTATGGATCCCGTCTGTGGTGCCCCCGTTGTAAAGGAGTAGTTTCACCAATAAATTATTACTATGATCCTTTGTGTTTTCTACGCCTTTTCACAATGAGTGGGTGCTAAACAAATGCATAATCCTCCAATTGTGAACAAAGGTAAAATCAAATTGATGATGATGATGATGATGATGATGATGATGATGATGATGATGATGATGATGATGATGATGATGATGATGATGATGATGATGATGTTAACTTTTTCAAACTCTCCAGCTGGAGAAAAATCTGAAATTTTTATAACTACATATCTAAATGATTACTTCACATAAAATCATACAAACTTAAATAATCATAACTGTAAGGGCTTAAAGGAAGTGCGGCGCTTAGAAGAAGAAGGCGTCGCATGGATTTTAGGTTTTAAGGGGGATGGCGGGTTGCCAAGAGGAAAGAAAGGGGTCGGATCTACACAGGGCTTCCTGATAGGGTACTGGGAGGAAAGACAGAAATGTTAGTACAGAATTAACCAGAATATCAGGTTTTTTGCGAAGGAAAGGGGAAGGTGGTGGCCCTTATCAGGGCTCCAATGACTGCAGTCTGGACATGGGAAATGCCTGAGCCTAAGAGACGGGGATAGAGCCGGAAGGATTTTTTTTACCGCAGCAAATAAGGGAAGGGCCACCGGATTATCATCAGTGGTGACAGAAGCGGGCCCGGGAATGGATTGTGCCCATAGGGCCATGAGACATCAGTCTCATGGCCCGGTGGACAACCAGCGCACCAGCCCCAACATACGCTGTGGATCACGGATCCACAGCGTATGTTGGGGCAATCATAACCAACATTTTGAATGAAAATATAGTACATTTAATTTAAATGCAGTCTTAATTAAGAGATCATAGTGGTACACAAAAGCTACGCAATAATGCCTGAAGAGAATTTGTCGATGGCTCTCTAGCTTATGGCTCGAGACACAACAACGCCGACGCGCTTCCACTAATCGTGGAATGCGTACCGGCACCCCGGTTCCCCACCTGCAGAGCCACTCTCATAATGAATGTTCCATGTTGCAAGTCAAACAAAAAAAAAAAAAAAAAAGTAAACTGCTGGCCTTGTGGAATGCAAACCACGGTGGCCCACAAATACAAGCGTAAAGCATACAAGAAATTTGACAGGGCCCACTCGAAAGCTTCAGTTGACAGGGTAGTCAGCACATGTTCGTCTGGCCAAGGTTTAAAGAGATTTTCTTTCGATTTCAGGTATCGAAAAGTATCTACCACACTATCCGTTTTGTAACTTTCGGTGTTGCAATTACTTATACCACCTTTCTTAGCAGCTGGTGGCCTGTGTCTGGTCTGTGTTTTTGACAGTCTGTGGTGGCATCTTTGAAAACTTCAATTTTTGTTCCATTGCCCAGAGTTTCCTCTTGAGGATTTCCCACTATTCCCATATATGATATGCCAAAATAGAAGGAGCTGTGATTTACCGTGCCACTTTAGACAGAGAAAGAAATATAGCAGAGAGATCACATGGTGAAGAAGCGTGTGCTTCTGTTTTCAGTGCATGATTAGAATTTAGCCACAACATCTATCCGGCCGGCACCCATGCTTATTCGTCAAGTATGTATTAGCCTAACTGTCGAATTCGAGCGTACACCGTATCCAACGCAGGGGTAGATGGACACCTGAATATATAACCAACCCATTTGTGAATGTTTATGAACCATATTTGTTTGTATCTTCATGGTATTTTATTTCTAAATTGACTAAATATTTACATGTAAATATAAGTCAGTCCTTCTCCAATAACAGGACGCCAATGATCTCATTGTATTTGTGTCTTTTTGCCCAGAACCACTTCCTAGTAGTTATTACCCTATTCCGCAGTCCGAACTCTTTACTCTCCATGAGCTAACCTGTCCCTGTCTAACCTATATACATATGGAATTACTATTGCCCATATTGCACACGTTCCTCTGTAAAATTTTGACATAGGCTGTATAAGCCCAAATAAATCAAAGCGTCTTCAGCGGGTAACTACTTAACATGTTTCGGAGCCTATTACCCCACATGTCTCTCATGTTATTGCACATATATTTCTCCCAAAAAATCAAAACTTGGCCGAAAGCAGGATTTTCTTGATGGTTACCACCTCAAGAACTGATTGTAAGAGTGATTGTTGAATCCCTGCATGCATGAATTGTGATTGGCGACGGTAATTTTCCGGCACTTTCGTGGGATGATGGAACTTGTAGCACTACTTTCGAATAGAAAGTTATAAATTCCTGCAATGGCTCATATCTATAGCAACTGGTAGCTGAACAATCAAGAGAAAAATTGTTTTCTGAACCTTGTCTTTGTTATTAAAGATACTGTGAATTGCGCTGCCTCAAACTTGGCACCTATCTTTACTTGCAATCATGAATGCATTTTACTGACAACTAACATTTGCATTGGAAGAGTTTTTTTTTTTTTTTTTTTTTTTTTTGGCGATACGCTAAAGTTGATTATAACAAATTGCACGACTTGCAGTCATCACCCCCTTGGGACGTTATGTTTGGTGAGGATAATATTAATGACACTTGTCAATGTATTACGTAGTTTTTATCAGATGTGGTGTCAGAATGCATGCCACACAAAAATGTTACTGTAAGATCAGAGGATAAGCCATTTATGACAGGTAATCTTCGTTACCATATACCAGTTCGGGACCGCGCCTACAGACGGGCAAAAAGGTCTGGTAATGAAAGTGACTGGATTTGGTACCGCATACTCAAAAACGAAGTGGTCGATCTGGTCAGGATAGCTGAAACGGGATTATTTTATTAAGTACATGACATTCATTTAAAAAAAAGCCCAAAAAATTGATGGCAAACTGTGAAGCAATCATGTGGGTGGATCTCAAGCAAACCAAAACCTTCATTTATTGATGTTGCATCTCTTTTCATAAATTCTACTGACAAAGTATATTCTCTTAATGATCATTTTGCTTCCCAGTGGATAAAGGACGATTTTATCTCTGAGTTACCTGCAATTACAAGTAGAACAGATCAAAGGGTGAAGAGCATTATCATTGCAGATAACGAGGTTTTGACCTCACTTAAAGGTCCTATTGATTGAACATGTTCAATTTGATACATGGGTGACTCGTGGTTTGTTCTGACCATACGGGGCACTTAAAAAAATTGGATGTGAAAATAATACATTCACATTCTGTTTTTAAAAAGTCACTCCTCCTTCGATCGTCGCTTTCTCTTCATTTCCGACACCCACAAGGCGCGAAAGGCTAGGGACGTCACAAACGCAACACCGCTGGCTGACAGGGAAGACACCGACCATGCTTGGGAGCTATGGCTGCCAAGTGTTACTTGGTTTAAACATATATTATTCACCCTTTTTCAACAGGATTAAAAATGCATGTAGAAATATTCATCTTCTTCCCTATTCCTGCCCAGGATGGGTCGGTATGTTGCTGTTATTTGCAGCAATACAAGTTCTACAGCTTGTTTACCCACCCCCCACCCCACCCGTCTGGTATGTTGTTGCAAAGTAACATGATTGTAACCAAAGTTTAGTGTGTTCAACCATTTCGGTTCGATTGATGAAAAAGAAATAGTGGAAAACATGGTTAAACAAGGACCGATCTTGTTCCATACCCAGGTCTAGGGTTGAGCAGTCTGTAGCAGGTTGAGTTAGCTGGCCACTGTAATGCGTATATCCAATTACTGCTGCATATTACAAGGTGTCTAATCTCATAACCAGATAAAATTTGTTTGAATAGCTACCACATTCACGTGCGCCTCTTGTACGCAGCTGCCAAAACCAGTGGGCGGCTGGTCTCGCCTTTTTTTCAGTCATGTACCACTGGTTGTGATAGTCCACGGCCAGCTCTCAATAAAAGTCATGTACCACTGGTTTTGATAGTCCACGGCCAGCTCTCAATAAACGGGTGTACACAATTCCGTCTCATTGTACCCTTGTCTTTAATATGGAACCAGAAAATAAGTTAGTCACGAGAAAATATTTGCCATTGTTACATAATGGATACGATCTGGAATAAAGGATATCATAAACACGTGTACTGATGACGATGTATACGGACACGTAAATTACTGCCCTCCATGGGTCGCGAGGTTACTGCCGGGTTGGGGTTCGTATATTGAAATCTATTCATAAATGTAAACGTATATTTGATTGTCCATATACCACGCAAATGGGAAGGGAAACTTTACTGTTTGTTCATTTTTTTATACCGTAGGCGTAGGCCGTTGCTGTTTCCGTGAATGCTAGAATTTGAAACATTGCAAGATCTGGCCCATCCTGATGCAAATTCCAATTTATTGCATTCATGCCTGTTCTTGTGAAATGAAATCGAGAATTTTTTTGACAGGAAATATCATTGCCCAGGCGGCAAGTTGGGATCGTCTGGCTGTACCACGGCTACACTCCCTGCAATACTGGTGATGCTATGGTTTTGGCCGTCTCCTCGTGTGTGTAAGGCTGAATGATCTTTTCCTCTGCTGCTTCAGCTTTTATTATTGATTCTTCTTCATTCTCGTCAGGCAACGTAAATGAAAACCTTAGTTCAGTGTCTCCGAAATCATATGCTCCGGCTTATAACATATGCACCATAGCCGTCGGGTGGCGTTTGTGGTGTCACAAACACTTTCCCACATCGGGCCTTGTTCGGAAAAAAATTGCGCGCTTTCCTGTCGCAAATGTGGCACACTTTTGGGACTAAAAGCACTCACACTATTCGAAAATGAACTTTATTATTTTGGGTTTCAGATATCATTTCTAACCGCCCTAAACATCAACTTTCTAATTTGTGGTACCCATTCAATCAAGAGCACGTTTAAAAAGTTACAAATTAGCAAGACGGGTGGTCCTGATGGAATTTCAAATAAAGTCTCACGTTTGTTTGCTGACTATATTCATATCGCTTTGGCTAAATCGTTTAATCTTTCGCTCCGCACTTCTATCTTTCCTGATTTGTGGAACAAAGCTAATGTTTCAGCTGTCTTTAAAAAGATGCTGCTCAAGTTGTAAAGAATTACAGACCAGTTTTTCTACTCTGTGCTATATCTAAAGCGTTTGAATCGTGTGTTTTAATAGATTGTACGATTTTTCTGACAAGCCATAATTCATTGACATATTGCAACTAGCGGTTTAGTAAAATGGACAGCGCTGTTAACTTATTAATTAACATCGTACGCGAACTAAGTCAGGCAGTCGATAAAGGAAAAGAAGTTCCGATGATTTTTTGAGACATTTAAATGGCCTTTGATCATGTTTGGCATCGTGGCCTATCATTAAAATTGCAACATGTAGGTGTATGTGACCCACTTCTTTCGTGACCTGATCATATCTAAGTTTCAGAAAGCAAAGGGTAGGCATTAAAAGCACTTTCTTGGACCGGGTAAACATAAAATCTGGTGCCCCCCAGAGTGGTGTGCTAGGCCACTTGTTGTTTTTGATATTTATAAATCACTTGGCTGATGTAAATACCTGCAAAATTTACCTATTCGCGGATGATACAACACTGATGGAAATTGTTGACACGCCTGAGGGCACAATCATAAATTATTTCTAATGCTAATTTGCAGGCTGTTGATGAATGGGGGAAAGTGGAAAGTAGATTTAAATCCTGATAGAACTCAGGAAATGTTAATTTAAACAAAAATGAAAAAAAAAAAAAAACCACAGCACGTGATCAATTGTGTTTTATGAACAAAGCATCCCACGCGTACATGAGCTAAAACATCTCGGTGTTACCTTGTCTGAAAAGCTGTGTTGGGACAGCCACATAGAAATATCTGCGATAAGGCATCATCTCACATAGGGCACATCAGATCATACATGTTTCATTTGGCATGTAATGCGTTGGAGTGTTTAAACACATCTTTCATTCGCCCTATAAAAGAATACGCTTCACATGCATTTGACAACTGCTCTGGACGCGGCAGAGCAATGCTGGGGTCTGTTCAATATAAGGCATCATTACTTGTTTCTGGTGGAATGAATACATCAAATCAGTCAAAAATATTATCGTGTCTTGGCTGGTCTAGCCTGGAAATTAGACGTAAATATCACAAACTGGTTCTTTCCTCTAAAATAACTCGCGGTATTTGTCTGACCACTTGAGAGCGCTGATCCCCCGACCTAACAGTGAGAGGATCAATTACCTGTTATGCGCCGTTCACGGGCGTTCCCATGTAAACACGCGCCCTTCATTATCAAAAGATTCTTTCATTCCATCGAGTACCCGACTTTGGAATGCCCTTCCATTAAACATCAAAAATTGCCCACCTGTCAACTTAGTCAAGGTCTTAAGCACTACTTGTTTACCGATAGGCGCGGGCAATTAAACCCAGAAAGACGTGATTCGTCCCGCCATACATCAAGAATCTGTGAGGAAAATAGGCAGTATAACAAAGGCATGCACTCGTTCAAGAAGCAGCTGCACAGACCATACAGTCACTCACTGACTTCTTCCGCTGGTGCTACTGTTCTTCACATGCAGCAATTTTGTTCCTTCTTCTCGTTGTACAGTCATGTACCAAAATCTCGTCGACTTCTCTTCCGCTCTTCGACAAATTTTGAACAAAACTTGCCGGTAATATTGAGAATTTAAACAACCCATGAACTTAAGGCAAATAAAAATGTTTTACTCTAGGTGCACAAGGTGTCATAAAACAGAAATGTAAATTAATGAATGGTTACGTGAGATTTTTGGAATGAAAGAGGGAGGAAAATCAATCCAACTGAATTGAGATTGGCGGAAAGTAGTTTCAGAGATGGGCTAGTTATGACTTCCGCTTTATCAAGAAGTATTTGTCACGAAAATCCAAAGGAGTCCTAAATCATAAACAACCCTGGTAGAGGTATGGCTAAGTGATATCAGGGGCCGTGGACCAAAGTTGCGAAAAACCAAGCGTAGTTTGTGATTAGTGTGATAACATAGATACGACTCTCATTAGGTTGAACACAGATCCGGAAATCACGGTATCAAGGTCCGGCGTCCAAAAAAAAATCACTGACAATATTACACGCACTATGCTTTGCCAGTGGAAAATTTGTTAACTTTGTCTTTGAGAACCCTTCTTATAGCATATGTATAACACCCCACCCGCAATAGTAGATCCTGTGATTTCTTGGGGATCACAAGGAGTTTGAAAGTTCTTTCGACCAACAAATCAACCAGGAATCAATTTGCTCTGTATTCTTTTCTTCTTTGTATTTCCTCCAATCACTTTGCTAATAGTTAAATATTTATATAAAATAAGGATCATTCCATTTACGAAAGAACAGGGTATCACCGTTTTTTTTTTTTTTTTTGGCATGGAGTATACCATCTGCCTTGCGCCAAATTTATCATCAGTTTATCACTGAAGATAAAATAACTTGCCATGCCCGCCTCATATTGTTTACATTATTAAATTGCATATGCTCCAAATACCTATACCTTATGTCATGCCATCCCTGACTGTCATTGATGATAATACGCTTGTGGATATCAACAGTGGACACGTCAACACTAAAACTGATGACCATTCATGTGGGAAACCATTTTCATCTGAATGGACCAGCGGTGACCCTTGATGAGATTGGAGGTCCCAGTGCGCAGAAAATACGAAAAAGTAAGAAATAAAGCTTTGTACTAAATTCCGCAAATAGTGGGGTTCCAGTGCGCATATGAGGTGAACGATATGACCCGCACGGACAAACCCTCACCATTGGCACCTTTCTCCCCAAATTAAGTTATATATTTATCGAGATTATTTTATGGATAAAAACTGGCACTCGCTATTCGTGAGCAGTCAGCGTGTGTGGATAAATTTAAAATATAGAGAAATCACAGCACGCACCTGTGTCTCGACACCAAAGCCAAAGTTATTTTTTAGTAACCCGGATGTTACACCTATTTGTATATAGGTGATATGGTAAGCCGGTCCGGTGTAGCCATACTAGCGCGCAACGATGCACGAATGTTCATCACATTGACGTTTTGTTTGAAAACATATTTACTTTTCTCCTGTGTCTGAAGCTTATCCTGAATGGGTTTGCTGCATGGGTCTTAAGGATAAGGGTCTAATTCTAATCTTTCATTTGATTTGTCACTCAGTTGGTTTTAAGTAGCAGACAAACCATATGAGAGGCCATGGTGCACTTAATAAATTACTGACTCCTCACACTTGCAAAATAGCGTCATGTTCAAACTTGCTTCTTCCGGAGCACTTCACTTTGCCCCTTTTAGACATAGGAGAAAACAAAATCTAGTATGGGTAGGCCATTGGGGGTAACGTTGGGGTCACTCGTTGTTGGATTTTCATGCTTTCCCGAGACTGTGCCTCGCGAAAACATTGAAATCCAACAAGTAGTGATCCCAACGTTATCCTCAAAAAGTCCAATGGGCCACCCACTCTGGGTTCTCTATATCCCGGGTGGCCGTAAGGTACAGTGAAGACCTGTACACTGCAATATCGAGATACGTAAAACCACACAGCGTAAACTGGACCGAAAAGGCCAAATATGTAACTGATACATATACACCTCTACGACTTAAATATCCTCAAGTAAGCGGAGCACCTGCATAATGTACGTATATGTCGTATGCAGGCAGATATGAAAGTACCTGCACGAGTATATATAATTATGCCCCTGCCTCCATGTAATATATATTGGAAGTTTATACCCTTACAACATAAGTGACATCTTATCGCTTCCTTCCATTAGCACGATACCATTTATTCAAACTTGTCTTATCGGACAGATTAGACTGATCAGCAAATTTAATGAAAAACATATACACATGACAGATTAATAGATGGGGAAACACAACCTCTTAAAAACGTGACATGAGTCATTTATTTGATTATTTAGTTGTCAAGTATTCATAGATCAACAAATATCACTGACATACTCTCAAAGTATTGACTGAGAAAATGGAACCCCAGTGCTACGTGCGATTACAATAGAATAATCTGATAAGATCTTATTGATCCAGGAACAGCTCCGAGCTACACCAGACTTTGTAAATAAATAATTTAGGACTAAGTTTTATGTAATCTGACGGGTATTTCATTAAAATAATTCTCAATAATAATGATGATGCTGATAATGATAGTAATAATAATAATAATAATAATAATAATAATAATAATAATAATAATAATAATAATAATAATTATAAAAATAATAATAATAATAATAACAACATTATTATTATTATTATTATTATTATTATTATTATTATTATTATTATTATTATTATTATTATTATTATTATTATTATCAGTCTGTGTAACGCCTTTCGACAGTAACACTGCAGTAGTCATGTGATTACTGTGGAATTCCATTCATAAAAATCTGTAAATAACACACAGCCTTGCTGACCAATGCGGACGTAAAGCATTTCCGTGTATGGATATGTGTTGAGGTAATACGCCTGATACAAAAGGACGACAAAATTTCAGAACTACTCGCTCTTGAGTTATTTTGTGCCACCCAAGTGCTTTATGAGGACTGTGAAAAACATCTTGAATGGCTAGCATACAGGATAGCGTTGTTGACAGTTGCTGGGACTTTTTTTTATTTTTCACGCGAAATCCAGAAAATGTTCCAAATAGTGTCACAAATACTATCCTGAAGGCTTCGCCGTGTTAGATTCTTTTAATCACATTGAAATACATACGTATTATGATTAGCGTGTCAAGCTGATCATTCTTCCTGCTACAATACCGGAGGAAGTTTTTTCTTGACTATTTTTCTTGGTTTGTAATCAGGCTCGAGACTTTGCTCAAAATGGCTGTTCTGAAAGCTCCCTTTTCGTGTACTAGATATTTTGAATACTTTCCTGACTCTTTCTGTGCCAGGATTTTCCTAATCTTATGATATCCCTTTGGACCTGGGTGAAAATCCCTGCACTCCAAATGTTTTGGGGTTTGGTAAGAATTCTTTACTGACAAAACTTTTGCTTCCCTCGCGTAGATCTGCGACAACAACCAATTTTTGTCTGTCCTATGTCCTGCCGGCTACCAAATTCTGGGTGGGATTGCATAGAATCTGAGCATACATTGTCCATTCTATCTTCGTTGACATTTTGCCTATATAATCATGTAACGTCATTTTCGTTTGTTGCCATAAATTCAAGCTTCGCTGGTTCTTGAGATCCGGTATTTGTACATAACCCGCCTTAAGTCAGTTTTATGTGAACAGGGGGTCTAACGCGTCATTGGTGTCTGGGTCACAATTTGACATCTCGTATGTGCTCACTCAAAAAAAAAAGTTATAAGCAAAAAATACAACACTACACGTACTTGGACTGAAACTTTCAACCCTGGCTCTACTGATAAATATAAAGTCTGTACAGAGATTAAATAATGCATTCAGTGGCCTTTTCCCTGAATGCGTGTATTGTCATCAACACCTTTCACCTCAAAAGTGAAAACGCATAACATGCATAATTTGTTATGCAATAAAGGAATTTCAATTAGAAATTAACTAAGAATATATTATTTTTGTGCTTATTTCAACTATTACTCGGCTCTTCTGAAGCCAGCCAACGCCGAACAGCGCAACTAAAAGCAAAACTAAGCATTTGGTACGCAAAATAACATCTTTGTCGATTGAACGTAATCTATTTCTTCCTATTGAAGATAGAAAACAATCATAATATAATACTAAGGTATCAAAATATTGGAACATGACCAGGCTTGGCCACAAATATTCGCATTTCGAAAGGGATCAACGAATAGAGAATAGTAGGGCATAACGTGTAAAATGACTACATATATTGGCGTATATTTTCCTACCCAATTGTTCCTGCAGAATTAGATCCCTAGTTCCTAATATTACTAGTAAGTCCAGTACATGAGGTATAATTTCAGTCTGCAAGAATTGCTGTGTTCCTATAAGGGCATACTATTTTCCCAGAAATTCTTTCTTTCCTTCTTTGCCAGACAAATTTGTCCGCCCTTTTTCTCGGAGACTATCATAGATACAAACTCCAAACTTGGTACTATTATACTTCTATAGATGAAGTCTTGCCTTTCTATAATGACCGGTAACGATTTTCAAAATTATACAAACGACTGCTGATTAAAATTTTTAATTTTCAGTATCTTGTATACTGTAGATGTGGTTCCGAGTGCATGAGAAATCGATCATAGCAAGGCAAAGGTCATCTCAAATGTCAAGGTTTTGTCAAGGTCAATGGTCCTGTCAAGGTCAAATGCCAATTTTAGGTCATACTGACATTAATAAAGGTTAAAATGCACTTCAGGTAGAGGTCATCTCAAGGTCAAAGGTCATTTTAAGGTCAACGACCACTTTTGGTGGTGGCTGTCCGATGCACTTATTGTCAAGTTTGTTGCCACGGAAGTTAACCATAAATCCATCGTTCCATTTGGCAGGCAATCTTGAAGAGGGTTCTTCATGTTCACAATTATGCAAACTAGGGCAAATTAAAGTTTTAAAAAACAATATCTAATAAAATGTAATTCCAAGAGTAAATGTTTTCAACGATGTTCAATGTAAATGTCATTTGGAGGTCAAGGGCATTGCAAGGCTATAGGTCATTTTTTGTTGCAAAATGTTAGTTTCGAAGTCGGCAATCATTTTTGGTAAAGATCTTTTTAAAGTTCAGAGGTCATAGTAATGTCAAACATGTTGGAGGTCAACATGTCCCTTTCAAAGTCAGAAGTCATTTTTATTGAAGATCATTTTCAAGGTCATAGGGGTAATATCAAGGTCAGACTGACGTTAGTTTCAAGGTCGTTATTTTCAAGTGAAGAGCGTGTTCAAGGTGGAAGTTCAAGGTCATTGGTACTTTTTAAGGTTAGCTCTCTATTGACATACTGTCAAAAGTTTGTAAGCACACAGACAGATTTGCTTTGAAGCAAATCTTTTCTAGTTATACGTTGGACTGTTACCGGTGTGTTAACACAAACGCTCACAGACATACATACATATGTGCACGTCGTGTTTTGATGTGTCTCAGAATGGCTGAAACACATAAATGGAATGGATAGAAATGAACAGTCGAAATAGCGCACGTATTGTAAATTTATGTAAAAAGTTTGAAACGGTTCCCTTAACAAGAAACAGTATTCCTACCAAGAAGGCAAGACTTAAGCAAACCAAGAATGAAAGCCCATAGCCCAACTGCAGAGACGAGACCATTACTAAGACAAAAGCTGCACCAGAAGAGAGGAATGGCTCCCGCTGTTAATCAGGAAGTCAGAGAACATTTGCAACTGCCAGTGCACTATGGTTATTATGGCATAATCACAAAACATTTTTTTTGAAACTTCGAACATTTGTATCCTCATGTGTGTGCTTTGCGTTTGTTTTTTCTTTGATTTGATCATGTCTTGTACTCACGATTTTTATCAATCAAAAAACCAACTTGAATATTTACTGGAAATCTATCTATCTATCTATCTATCTATCTATCTATCTATCTATCTATCTATCTATCTATCTATCTATCTATCTATCTATCTATCTATCTATCTATCTATCTATCTATCTATCTATCTATCTATCTATCTATCTATCTATCTATCTATCTATCTATCTATCTATCTATCTATCTATCTATCTATCTATCTATCTATCTATCTATCATCTATCTATCTATCTATCTATCTATCTATCTATCTAGCTAGCTATATATCTATCTATCCATCCATCCATCCATCCATCCATCCACCCATCCATCCATCCATCCATCCATCCATCTGTCTGTCGGTCTGTCTGTCTGTGTCTGTCTATCAGAAAAGTCAAAGCATTTTGTACATGTGAGATAAGCTGTGATTTTTCTAGCTTTTTTATTTATTTATTTTGAATAATTAATTAATTGGGGTCATTTCGTGGCTCTTTCACCTTTGGTGTGATTTTATATAGTCCTAACAATGCGCTGTCACGATAGATCTTTAAGTTGTACTACCTTGCATCAAGGCGTCTACAAGTGACGTGTAGCCTCGTTGCTTCAATCGATACCTTTTAAGATTTATGTATTATGCTCAGTCGTTTTGACATCGTGTCAAGCGGACTTGCTTGGGACTTGACCTGAGATACTAACAACCTTTGATCCTTAACGTGGTGCCCAATTGAGGGGATGCTTTCCATTTGACCAACTGGTCCCGTGTTGTGAAATAATGGGTATCACTATAAATCTTAACACTAACTACACGGCACTGATAACATAGCATATTGTAATTATTCATCCTCGCCTTCAGTCGAAAATGCCAGGCTTCAGTTGACTTAATCACGTGACTCCAGCTGTGCCTTTGTACACAGTGCCTATAGTGCTCTGCGAGGAAGTATTTGGCCACCAGAATTGATAGGGAGAATCCAACTGATGTCACGGAGCATCCACCTAAAGCTACGGTGAATCAACCTGTGATCAGGCATAAAGCAGCCTTTAGGTAAGTTCTGCAAATTGTTAGAGTTTATCCCAAGTATTCATCAGGCAAATTCTGTCAACTAAAATAAAACACTTCATTGGAATATCCGGAGTCAAATGAGCTTACCTCTACAAAAATTGTCCTCAGAATCGGCGTATTTGATGCATGTACAGAAAATCCACCATACAGTTGTATGGAGAGACCCATATATGTCAAGCTGATGTCACGCATTGTTCATTGGACGTGTATGAGTTAAGTACCTTTAAAAATGCATCCTAATCAACTCCTGTTTAATTTTATTCATATAAGTTCATTGGTAATGCTGCGGTTTATACACCTGCGCACATTCTCGTGCTAAGGGGTATACACCTCCCGCTCAGGTGTAACAATCTGCCTGCTACGGTTAATATACATGTCAAGAATCTTCTTTTTTCGGTCAATTTAGATTATTTTGGTGATTTTATGCTTTTATAATATATTACATGAGCTACTTTATAAGATTTTGTGAAAACAAAATGTTCTGATATTAGAACTCTGGTGAATAGGACCTATACAGTCCTACAAGTATAATTTTTCTATACCTGGCTTGCATTGCGTTTGCATAATGATATTCATGGGTAAGGACTATATACATAGATTGGATGAGATGCTTTAGGGCCTAATATATAGATAACCTACAAGCACCAAACTCTGGTGTTATATCTACTTTGTAACCTGGTGATTTACTTTTAAACTTTGTTATTAGATTAATCAGACCAACATTTGACTCAAAGGTCTAGAATTTTTACTTGAGCTTCATCATAAACAGAAATTAGCTAAACAACTCAAAGTTCCAAAATTGGCCTGACGCCTACTGGCCTGGATCCTGCAAACAATTAAATGCCTAAGTATCGATTTACATATATTAACTCTTGTTTCCAAAACCACTTTCAGCACTTTTTAAAAGCACTTGCGTTCATTCATTGATAGATTCATTGATAAATATTCTCTCCTAAAGCAGCTTTTAATGTTAAGATATGTATTTAATTGTGCTAAATTGTCTATGAACGTATGTTCTTTTTGTAATTACATATACACAAAGTACAAATTCTTCTGTAGAAAAATATATGTTGTTTTTAAATGAAATTTTAAAATATTGTTTTTTTTTGTCCTAAGATAAAAATTTTGACAGTTAGTCTCAGCCGCACATTACTTGATAATTGATACGGAGTATATATTTTTTTAATATTCATGTACAGTCACATATAGGCCTATACCAGCACTGCAACATAAAAAATATGATATTTTGGGCGGCCAATCTTAACGTCAGTGAGATATGGAGGTCATTCGTCTGAATGAAAACATGTAGATTTGATAGATATGACAAACTTCACGCTCATTTTTAACCATATTCCATGGCCTGTTTTGCTGTGTCACTGATGGCTTCTGCAACTTGCTTTCCAAGCACCACTTTATCATGATGCAACTGTTGTTTCGCAAGTGTGCAAGACTTAATGCAGTCTTCAAGGTACTACCTCTGGCTTTTCCAACTTTACGTATATCAATCCACTTTTTCGTCAGCTGCTTTATTATATGTGAGTGACTTCTTGCAATGAAGTTATGGTCCTCATCAGTCACCAGGTACTATTCATCAAAACCTAGCAAACAAGTATAATAACAAGATCAACAACAGAGTCAAGCGTATACAGTTGAACACACCCATTAAGCACAGCAATAGGGGCGATATGGGTTGGCTCAATTGCTTGACACATAGTCTTTTCTTCCCGTGGTCATGTTAGTGACACCTAGCAATTCATGCCATTTGAGGTCAGTTGGGTCAGCAAAGCCCATTAAATTACAGTGAACCTGAAAGTTTCACCCTGCCTATGAGGACGAATTTTTGGAATTATCATCTTCTAGTCTACCTGAGGTACAATGGTTATCTTTCAAATACGCGCAGGTGTGATAAATTGAAAGTTTAATGCTTATTTTGACAACATATAGAGAGATTAAAATAAGTTATTTTTTGTTTACTTTAATTTGCCGCAATGACATCAATCTTTGAGAAATCGCGTCCTTCAGTTGAAGACAAGTCTTACGTACCTCCCCACACACGCTCCCCTGTAGCACGTCATAACCCTTTACTTCTAGCTTAGAGGTAAATGATTGAAGAACATCCACACTACCCAGTTTATGTTCAAGCCTTTTTTCCCTGTCATTCAAAGTTGGCTTTTCTTAATGAGCAAATAGATCAATATCACCAAGCCTTTTCTGGAATCCAGTACTTCTCTTCTTACCATTTTGTATGACTTGTTTGTAGCATTTTTCTGCTGCATGCTTGATGCTGTCAACTATGATTCCTAGGGATTCACAAGAAGTTAAGGCTATATCTTGCCTAAAAACATCAGTACCAGGGACTGCAAAGATGATCCTGGACGTTTTTACGTCTAAGTCTCCTTGCTTCTAATGGACCTAACAATGCCCCTTTGTTCTTGAAGCCACTCATAAATCGATTTTTTTCCTTAAAAAGCTTGTGACCCAGGCTCCAAAAGTGCTAAACCTTGACTGAATATCTCATTGCTTAAGGGTTGTTGCTTACATACCATCGAACCACATCTAGAAATAATTGAAAAATAATATTATCACTGAAGAAGGCACCATCTTTCACTTCTGTGAAAAACATTTCCAGTCATCTTCGCGACCTATTGAGCGACGGTAGGAAATACAGTAATCATTTGGCTGCAAATAACCAAATCCTCGCATGTTGTGACTTGTCTTTAAAAAGAAAAACTTTTAAATACAAAAAAAAAAAAAAAACATAAAAAGTTTTATAGATAACGCAAGGGATAATTTATTCAATAGCAGCCAGAGTACAGTTATTAAATTTCTCAGACGGTAGGCATCATGAATAAATAAAAAAAAAAATTTTGCCTTCATATGCACTACAAACTATTTACAACTCCTTAATTCACCCCGATTCTCCTTATTCGATGATTGTCTTCTCGCTTGGGGACCAAAAACAAAAAACCAAAACAAAAACCAAAACAAAAACAAAAAAAAAAAAAAACAAAAAAACAAACAAAACAAAAAAAAAAAAAAAAAAAACCGGAAAGACTTTAAAAAATAAATAAAAAAGGCTCTTTAAATTATAAATCATAGTAATACCCAAACTGAACCAATTTTAAACCTATAAACTTATTCAAACTGGTAGTTTAATACACTGCACAAATTCTTAAGTTTATTGTAAATTAGTATATAATACACTTCCGCGCTCTTTTTTTTCATATACTGATAGCGCCCCCCCCCCAATTCATGACTATAATACTAGAGGAACTAGACCTACTTTTTGGTGACATATACTGACCTTATTTTCGCCGAAAAATGTTTGAGACATGAAATCATACATTTTCTAAATGCAACACATGATGTTATTAGGGAAAAAGTACATACTCACAGTTGTTTTGGTTTGTCTGAATATGTAAAGAAGCATTATATTGCAAAATTTGAAATGTCTTGTAATATTCGAAGTTGCTACATCTGTAATCAGAATTGAAAAAAAAATTTGTGTCACTTAAACTTCACTTCATATATTTGCTTTGTCTATATCTAGATTTATATGACCACTATCTGTTAAAATTTGTTTGTAGGGTGGTACATATGATAGCGATCTGCCAAAGATCTCAATATGTGCCTCTCTGACCAAATTGTATTTATTTGCTTAGTATATGTTTTATTATTATTATTATTATTATTATTATTATTATTATTATTATTATTATTATTATTATTATTATTATTATTATTATTATTATTATTATTATTATTATTATTATTATTATTTATATTCTACTTTCTCTTTGTATGTACCTACTTTGTTGCATATTTTTTGGTCCAATAAACTCATCCTGACTCCTGGATACTGAATCCTTTCCTATAAGGTGTCCAAACATCAAATTCTGTAGAGTTATAACACCAATGATGGTAGCTGTAGGTGTTATGGTATAGGAAATATGCCCCAGAAAATGTACCTTTTTACGGGATCAAAAGGTCGAGGTCTGTGACAGTATACTAAATATGGCCCAGACAAGCTCAAACTTTATTGGGTTCAAAAGGTCAAGGTCAAGGTCAAAGTCACCGTGACCAAATTCTGGTGCTCGACACACCCTTATCCTATGAAGTGTCCCCATATCAAATTTAATAGGTGCAGGTGTTATGGTACAGGAACTATGACCCGGAAAACCCATTACACTATGGCGGAGGAATACAAGGACAGATGGCAGGGAGGACAGGAAGATGGACAGAGGATAAAGGCACAAACCTACAGTCACCTGTGGGGACTAAAACGGTTGTTGATTTGGACATACACAGTCCATATATGCATCCAATAAGTATCTGTATTGTTTTTATTGCTGCGGCAAAGATACACACTCGTATATTTTCTGTCATGAATGTAAATCAATTTATATATTTACAACAGCCATCCGTATTTCTAAGGTAGTGTTGTGATCCCCACTTGCACCAAAAGACACACACATGTATGCAGGCAATGCCCCCCCCCCCAAATGAGTGGTGATGGCTGAATGTATATAGTTGCAAAATACATTTTTTTTGCAAATTAGGCACACTTGAAAAGTATAAATGGCGAATATCTTCAAAAGCATGGACGGTAGACGTGCCATGCAAACTTGAATTCATAGGTTTATGCTCTACGCCCATCCAACACACCACACACACAACGTGCACAATTTCAATTGGTGCTAATTAGGGGCATTTGAATAAGTTGAATTAGGTAGATGTGGCCGCCATTCCTTAAATGTTTAGGTGTGTGCTACAGTAGTATCCAATTACACTTTTTAATCATACAAAATTACTTTTAAAGCATATCTTCTTATAGAGTTTCTTTCTTTCTCTCTTTATGACTTCACTTTAGCGCAAAGCCACAAGAGATACTCTTCGCATTGCTTTAAAATGCTTTCTTCCATGTCAACTTCCTGCCAAATTAAATGTCTCTCTGCAAGGTAAAGGTGACAAGAAGCCGCCATAATGCAGGTGTACTGATTGAAAACAAAGGGTGTCACCAACATTATTGGGAATATAGGGTACTTATTCCAAACATATGACTACTTCTTCGTATATCACGCTCAGTGTGCATCTGGAGATCATGACCATGACATTTTAAACAGTTAATTTAAACAAAGTTGCAAGCTTTGCGACATTGCAGGGGCTTCTTTGTATATAATTGATCATGGCCAGATGATGGTCTATCACATGCCGGTACTTCCTTGTTTAATGATAAAAGCCAGAACAACACCGTAGCATGCCCAGTATTGCTTAGGATCTACCCTCACATTCGGGTACCTCCTTCTTTTACGATAGGGGCTAGAGCAGCACCGTAGCTTGCCCCGTTATTGACTTAAGTAGGTTTGTGGCATAGCCACATCCAATGAATCATGAACCAAAACAGTGGAATTTTAATTCATGCAACTTTGGTGAATATGCCAATTCAAATCTTGAATAGCTTCCAAACTACTATAGATAGAGGTGTCCTTCAAACCGCAATTTGTAGTGAATGCGCAAAATTCAAATCTTAAAAAGCTTCAAAACTATCATGGATAGAGGTGCCATTTCATGTTTAATTTTTAGGTTTGTGACATAGGTGCATCCAATGAACCAGGAACCAAAGTTGCAGGATTTTAACTTATGCAACTAAAGTGAATACACAAAATCTAAATCTTGAATTACTTTAAAACAACCTCACATAGAGGCACCATTCCAACTTGGATTTGCAAGTTCGTGACGTGGCCGCAGCCAATGAACCATAAACCAAAGTTTTCCAAGTTTTAATCTATGCAAATAAGGCAAATACACAAAATTAAAACCCTGAATAACTTCAAAGCCATTATAGATAGTGGTGTCATTCAAACTTCAGTTTATAAGCTTGTGACTTGGCCACATCCAGTAAACCAGAAATCAAAGTTGTAATATTTTAATTTATGCAAATACGGCTGCTACAAAAAAATATAGATTATGTTGAACAATGGCAAAGTGTGATATTTTAAACTGTTCTCATTTTGAAGGCACCCAGACAGATCTGTTGTGAAGCAAATCTTCTTTTCAAGTTCTAATCAGTTTTCATAATACAGTAGCTGAAAAACTGGCAAGTATATCTCCCTCCATTCCCAAGGTTATTTGACACAAACTTAGCAACATTTCAACAATACTGCGAAGACATTGCCCTACATAAATTCAAACTGCAGCATGTGAATGAATATTTTGTACTAAAGTCCATAAAGTCACAATGTTTCGGAGTAAAAAAATCATTAAAAATCACATGGATGAAATATGTGGATGGAAGATACATTTTGTAGTGTATATGTAAATGCCACACCTACAGATGATAGGTAACAATATGTCAGAACCACAGGTTTTCATCCTGTTATCATTTAGATTGAGTGATATTAGAAGAAATCCATGTGTGTGTGCAGCAGGGGATAGCAGCAATAAATGGAGCAGTTCTATTACCCAGGCCATGTCCTTAGAATGCAGTAACCTGTTATTCTAACAAGGGAACATCTCTAAACTTACCAATTGAAAATGTTTCACTATGCGCTTGAATCTTCTCGGCTGCTATCACTATTTTCTCCACTTGAACTGAAATCACTGCAACTGTAAGTGTCGCTATCTAGGTGTATTATGACCTCATCAATTTCTGCTCTCAGTCCTTCAGTTTTCCAGTCGTAATTTTCTATTTTTTCTGTATGCTCAACAGCTTTTGCCCAATCGTCTGTAGATACATTTGAAAAGGCAAGTGGTACAAGCTCTTTAACGTCTTTGATTTTAAAAGTGGTATTTCTATCAGCAATAAAATGCTTCACCTTGGCCCATATGAGTTCAATGGCATTAAATTCACACTGACGCACAGGGGTACAGAGTCCAACATGTCCATGTTGCTTGGCAAGAACATATGTGACATATTCTGGAGTAGGTTTGTTTCTTTTTATTAATTGATATAGTTCTGGTTTTGTAAATTTGGGCTCGTATGCAATACTCCTTGACTGGAGCCACTCTTGCATGACAGCCTTCCTATGGCTCATATTGGGAGATATACTGTCCTCTGTTCTCTTATTATGGTTGATTGCATTGTCCAGCACGATAACACTGGGTACTTTCAAAGCAGGAATAAGTTTAGTTTCAAACCATTCCATAAACGTTTTGGTATTCATTTCACTGTGGTAATCTGCAGCATCATGTTTCCCCATAAATACAAGGTCACAATTAGGAAGGAAACCTTCATCCTTTTTTCCTGCATGCAGTATTATCAGTCGCTGTCCTTTACCAGAAGGTATGTTTGGTAATTTTGCGACATCATTGAGAACACCATCTTCTTTGTCAGAAAACATACCACATTTATGAAGAACTGGCAGCCATGTGTAACCCCGACAATGATTTTGATTTACCCAGGTTTCGTCTGTGTACACTACTGAGAAACCTTTATCCCTGTCTTTTCTAGTGTCTCTTAAACATCTTGCGCGTGCAGCAGTGACATCTGCCCTTTCTGTAACTATGTGTCTGTTGTCGGTTGTTTTGCGCCAGCAAAACCCAAGTTCCTTCAAGACAAACCGCAGATGCACAGTTGAAATACAAATATCCGGCTCCGAAGCTTTTTTTAATTTTGTAAGCGTTGGTAAGTCTCTCTCTTTATAAAACTTAAAAACATTTTGTCTGATTACTTCTTTATCAAAATTATCTATTTTTTTTCTGGTTCTTGAAACGGTCCCTGTGTTTTCAACTGTTGAGTTTACAACAATCCTTTTTACAGCTGTTCGTGAAACCTTAAGTGCCTGGGCTGTTTTCTCAAAAAGATTTCCTTCAGTAAGGCGCCTTCCCACACGCTGCTTTTGATTTTCTCTTTGAAAATACTTGTATACTAGTATTATATCTTGTCTCTTGGTTTCATCAAAATGATACTTCACCCTTGCTGCCATACCACGCCGACTTGCCATTGTGACAATAATGAACCAATGACAAAAACATGCTTCTGTGGGCCTTAGTGGATGACATAATCTACTCAATACATTTACTTGGGTTACTCATTCATGCTATGAATGAGAGTTTACAATAAAACCTGTTTGTAATTGTGGTTGTGGTTTCAGATTTGCAGAAATTTTCACGTAGAACAGCCACACCTCAATCACAGATTACTTCAAACCACCAATAAGCATATCAATGGAGTCCTCGTATACATGTGCTTCTGTTGTGACTGTTCCATCAATAGAACACACACATGCGTAGTTTCTATCAACTTTTTCAATAGCTGACTCCCCATGCAAAAAGCTTTTCAACTATAAAATGATAATTACATGTTTAAAAAATAAAAAAGATACATAGTGTGGTGCGGCAAACAATGCTCAGTGCATTGAAGAAAATTTCACAGTTAAATTTGCTTTTCGTGAATTTTGGTGATTTTTTTACTCTGAAACATTGTGACTTTATGGACTTTACTGGTGCTTACTGGACTGAACACATTCAAAAGTGCAGGCTTGGATAATATTGCTGACAGGTTTTTAAAAGGTGGTGCTAGCATTCTGAAAACTCCTATAACCAATACTGTTAATCTTTCAATCTCAGCAAATATGGTACCTGACGATTTCATATCAGCAAGGATAAAACCTCTGTATAAAAAAAAAAAAAAAAAAAAAAAAAAAAAACAAAAACACAGGAGGTAGGCGTCTACAGACATGCACGCATTCTCATAGTTGTTTACGAAGTGTTACAATGGGTTGTGTACAGTCAACTGGAATCACACCTGACAAACACTAGAATTTTATATGAATTTTGGTCCAGTTTGAGAGGCTGCCATCCAACCGACACTTGTTCACTCCATCTAACGGGAAATTGCAGAAGGCAATTATGTTGGCATGATCCACCCTAGACTTACAGAAAGTTTTCGATGCTGTCAATCACAATATCTTATGTGAGAAGTTTAAGGCAATGGGTTTTGAATCCGTCGATTAGTTCAAATCATACTTGAAAAATCGCAAACAAGTGGTTTCAGTTGATGGTATTGAATCGGAAAATGTGGTGTCGCCCAGGGTAGCATTCTGGGGCCGTTGTTGTTTGTCGGTTATGTCAAGGACATCCCAATCAGCGTCAGATTTATGCTACTACTGTACGCAGACGATAGTACACTTATTTTATCCGGGAAATATCCATATGCAATAGCTCAAGGTCTCAACATGGAACTCAAAACCTGCAGCCAATAGTTGATAGATGACAGACTGTCTCGCCATTTAGGTAAGACCGAAGCAATGCTGCTGGGCTCGAAGAATTTTTTTTTTTTAAGTTCAGGATTTTAAAGTGATATGCAATGATACTAGCATAAAGCAAACAAAAACTGTAACATATCTTGGTGCTGTATTAGACAACTGCTTATTGGGAGAGTCCTTGGCCAACAATATCACCAAAAAGTCAAATGCAAGATTGAAATCTATGTATGAAAGTGCATCTGCACAATGTAAAAAAACTCAGAAAAAGCTTGCTACGGTACTAATCCAATGCCATTTGGATTTCTGGCCTCACCCAAACATTGAAAAAAAGTACAAATTATTAAAAAAATGGCAAGGTTTGCCTTGAATAATGACTCTAGGGATCATATTGGTCAGATGGATTTGGACATCATATGTACACCTAATGTCTCTGACCGAGTAAAACAGCTACAAATGAATCATGTTTTTAAAATATTTAATAATTCTGCTGCAGCTTACATGCACTTCAATTTTAAAACATTGACTGACCAGCACGGTTACAATGCGAGATGTTAAAAATGCAACATTTTTCACACCAATATTGTCTGATTCGACTCGCGATACTTCCGTTTTCTGCCATGCAGGAAGAAAACAATCTATCTTTTCATATAAAACCCATCAACAATTTAAGTGTTTTTAAAAAGCGGTTAAAGAGTTTATGCCAAGCAGAGCAAAACAAGTTTAGAAAGTAAACTCTGTTTCTAGCTTATCAGGTAATTTGCTTTATCATACAACAGCATATGAGGGATCGTAACACCAGCATTTTAAATTCATTATTACACTGAGGATGTTTTAGTTATTTATTCAGCAATTTTAACTCTGGGTTCCAAGGAAATAATCCGAGTTATCAGCTTTCTCGGGCTATCCTGGTGCTAGTCAGCATTATTTTTATTTTACACACCATCGTGTTATCAGTTCATGCATTTATTAGCAATTTTTATGTGATATACGAGAACTTGCATATTTTCATATTATGCGTTGATTATTATTTATAACTGTGATGTTACTATGATTTGCTGTACTGATATGCGATATTAGACATTATAACGTGCTCTATTATTTATTTATCATCATGTTAAATTAAAAATTTGCCTTATTGTCATTTAAATCATTTGTGTATATTATCAACTACTGTGTATGACTTGCACCAAATAGAATCAATCAATCAATTAATCAATCAATCAATCAATCAATCAATCAAGTTTCTAGGCAACTTTGCAGGTAATGGCAGGGGGGATAGCTGTCATTCCCAGAGTCCTGCACAAGGTTGTGGCATACTATGTGTCCTAGCTTGTGACTCCTCTTCGTTGTTGCTACTGCCAGTTATTTGTTCATGGAACAAATCCTTATACTGTGCATGCTGATCAGTAACATTGACAGTTCTAGTGTCAGCCTGACAACCTTGAGCATGCTGTCTTGCTCCTCCTTCGCGTTACACAAGAGCTGAGCTATTCTTAAAGTTCTCGCCTTCAACCCTGCTGCTCTTACTACTGATCTCTCCGATACTACAGTGGAACCTCATTAATACGGACCTCATTAAACCGTATGTCTCATTAATATGAACGCTTCCCCAGGAACAAAATTGTTCATTTTAAGTAGTAGAGATTCAGAAATCCAGATGCTTCATTAATCTGAACAGTTCACTGGGGAACAAAGGTGTTCGGATTAATGAGGTTCCACTGAATCTCTATTTACTGACACTATTCAGTTGCCTTTCTTTCTGAATCATCAGAAGTATCATGACTCTCCTCCACATCGACATTCCTCTCACCCTGTTCAGGAGAACTGTACCCAGTGCCAGCTGTCCCTGTATTAATTGCTCACCGGTAGCAGCAGTGTCTTTAACCTTTTCGCCTCAAAACCACCCAAAACCGGCTGGTGGTCAAAAGTCGTCCGCTCTAGTGTTTTCCACTAATTTCAACAGTGATGAAAAACAATTTTGACTGAGAATTGGAGATGAGCCCTATGAGGATCACATGCCCCAGGTGAACAGCTTTCCTTGGCATGTTGGGCACTTAGGAAAGCTGTTGACTCAGTTTTAATTTAAAGGAGGGGGGGGTTAAGCTGTTCGTTCTTATCATTTAATGCAGATATTGATATAAGGTTTTGACAAGTTCCATGCTGTATCTGCTTAATCTTTTCCTGAACGACACGTGTCCTCTCCAGCATAACAACCTCATTTATCTCCTCTGAGTTATGCCGAAGTATCAGCTTTGAATCCAGCGCTTTCAGAGTGGCTTCATCATCTGTCCTTTTCTTTCAAGTTCTTCTATTCCGAAATTATTTCTTATCAAAAAACAAGAACTATAATAGGGCCACTGATGGCAATGAGTAAAATTGACTTTGTGTTTTTATATAAGATACGTAATGAAATATAGCATAATATATTTAAGAAACAAAATAAATTTGATATGATGACAATCTATTGAGACCGGAACAGATTTAGTTGTGATCGTCGGTTCAGACTTCTCTCCTTCTTCTTTCTTTCGTTTTCGTATCTTGTTTGTTCATACGATCTCTTATTTCGGTAGGGGTTACCCCCCCCCCCGCCCGCCGCGTCGAAGTACCCCTTTTACTACAATAACCTAGATTACATTGCATTCAACCAAATGGTTTTACGGCCACCTCTCTCCTTTTCTGGATGGCAATACCAAAAGTATTGACTTCATATTTTTATTTTTCTGACTGGTCCCGTTTGCTGTTAATGCACATGCTTTGTATTTAATGTAAATCAAATTTTCTTCCTTTTGCTAATGTTAGCGGCTTTTTGTCAAACCGGGGTCCTCCCTTATCGTCCATACCATGCCTGCATTGCATTCTCATACTAATAAGCTAACACTATCACATAAATTTTTGCCATACATCAGTACCATTTTTGTTGTTGTTGTTCGTTGAGACATTTTCCCAATATTTAAATCATTCAATTGTTATGTAATTCCAACAGGGGCAAAGCAAAAGGAAATATACTAAATCTTTGTACTTTTCTTTAAAACCAGAGCTACCTATGTCCGTAAGACCTCCCCTTTCCTTGTCTTCTCCCAGGCCTAAACACCCTGTGTAAGTTGCAAAATTCAGACGAGATCTTTCATAATTTATTTACCAAACAACTTTATCCAAACGTAGACGCTTTTATAAGACTGTGCCATCTGCTAATTTCTTTTCGTCAATTTCCTGGTAAAAATCGAAGGTACAAAGGCACACTGGTGTTATTTCTGAGTGGTTATGAAATTTCGTTCAGTAAGTTTTAACCCATACCATTTTGAGGTCAGTGTGGACCGCTCGTAAAACTTTTATCCACGTTTTACACTCTCATATGGAAAAGGTCTGTTGTATCCAGAGTGTTTCAGTCGGGTAAAATTCTACCCATGCATAAGAAGTACAAAACGCTTGTAAATAATCCTGGAAGACCAATCACAGTGACCTACTCCCTTGCTAAGTTGTTTGAGATCATCATTGCACCTGAGGATAAAACGACCCTCAATTCGGGTTTAGAAAAGGTAGCAGTAGTGCTAGAACATGTAACGTATTGAATGATAGTCTACTTAGTATGTAGCTTTAAACAACAGAAATCTCCAATCAAACTTTTTATCTTGGAAGCTGAGAAATGTATCGATAAAATTTGGCACCATGGTCTTCTTTTTTTAACAAATTGTACGGCAATATCTTATATCTAATCTTGGTCACTGGGCATTTCTGCACAAATGGTCCGAACGAAATGGTGTTGTTGTACGCAACGGGCCAAAACATAATTTAAAATGCCAAAAGGTACTCGTTAGGGTAGCAGTTTGTCCCCTAAGTCCTTTAGTATTTTTATAGATGACCTTTTACAAAGACTAATTGTGTAAGGTTCTCCCTTAGTATTCAGAAGTCCGGGTACATGATTGTATATAACCTCCAGCTTTTACCTGTCCATCACGGACGCTTGAAAAGTGATGGCCCATTATATCCAATGTCGAGTCTTTTGAAATACTTGGGACTCAGTTGACAGGTCGACACGAAAACAGACAAACATCTTACCAGACGCATCGAAGCTGCAAGAGGTGCATATGACAGTTGAGGCAGGTTGGCATGTCCCACCCAGGACTAGCTTCTGCTCCTAAAAGACGCCTGAGGCGAACTATCTGTCATCAACCTTAAACGTATGGTACAGAGTGTACGCACCCTGAATGTAGCACTCAATACCAGCACGCAATAAAAGTTAGCCAGCAATTACGGGCCACGCAGAGTGTATTAGGTAAAATACTATTAGTAAGTAGTTCATAATTGAAGGGACGCGAGTCGATCCGAACCAGCTGCACAGGGTGTCACGAAATGATATTACCACTTTAACGTGATACAAATATTAGGTAAATATTTTATATACAGTTATTTAACCCGTAGGATGATTACATTGCCCTATATGCATATATATATATATATATATATATATATATATATATATATATATATATATATATATATATATATATATATATATATATATATATATATAATCTGCAGTCACCAGTCCGTCACGACGGTATTTGCGACGATCGTTTACGTGTTATACAGTTGTTTAACCCGTAGGATGATTTCATTACCTAGATATGCAAACATTAAAAAAAAAAAAAAAAAAAAAGACAAAATGTGCAGTCACCAGTCCCTGGCACTGGCCACTCTCGTTTACATGTGCTCATTACCACCGTCAAAGCTCGTGCCCTGCATACTGCCGCAAAAATTTTATCCTGGATGGGAGTTGAACCGCACTATCGAGGAAAGTGTATGTCACCTTTGGAGAATGAAAATCGTGGACTCTCTAGCGTTGTTAGTACATTATGCAAATTTTGTTAAACCGTACGTCGAGACATACCTGCGAGATAAACTATTAACGAATGTCTTTTAAACATACATGTGTATGCTGTGGGACACTGGTGGTGGTCTTCGGGGTGGTCCACTTAAGACTCCCAGGTTGCCCATCGGGACATGTGACGGTAAATGGCCGCATGTGCAGCTGCGGTTGTCCCGGCGTGCGGCCGCTTGGCTGACCGGGACACCGACTCCAACGTCTACCCGAGTATACTCTTTCCTTTGTTACAACACTGTTGTATATATGCATTTATGTCGTGAGTATATATGTTATTATGTCTGGGTGCCAACCCAGACATATTGTTTTCTCAAATTTCTTTCTTTTTCTTTCTTTCTTTCTTTCTTTCTTTCTTTCTTTCTTTCTTTCTTTCTTTCTTCTTTCCGCCAAATTTGTCCGGAGCTTTTCTCTGACACCGTGCAGGCTACACTGTTTCAACTTGGCATGATAATAAACCTAGTAGGAAAGTTGTCTCTCTATTTGGAATAGTCATAATGTTCAAAATTATGGTATTTAGGGGCAATTAAAATTGTAAAAGCTCCATATCTTCAAAACTGTTATAGATAGATACAAAATTCAAATTTCAGCATATAGGTTTGTGACATCTGCCAATCTAATGGACAGTAAACAAAAGTTGTAAAATTTTAAATTATGCTAATTAAGGTACTTTGAAAATTTAAATCTTGAATATGTTCAAAACTATTATATATAGAGATGCCATTCCAAATTCAATATGTAGGTTTGTGACAGAGGTGCATCCAATGAAGCATGAATCAAACTTGTAGGATTTGAATTTATGCAAATTAGATGATTACCTAAAATTTCAATATTGAATAGCAAGATAGGTAAGGCCACACAGCATTAGAATCTCCATATATGGAAAACGGTGCACTTTTGGGCCATACTTACTATTGAACATGAGTAGGAAATGACATATAAGCTTTCATCTGGTGGTGTCTTTTTTGATCTAGAGTGACCTTGAAAGGTCAAAGCTGGACATGTCCACCTATATCATTCTGCAACACCTTTTACCAACTTAGCCATACTGTCAACATGCCATTACACATTTGGAGCTTATGTCACAGCTGCAGACATTGTATTGCAGTTTCTCCAGGCACCCAGACTGATTTGCTGAAAAGCAAATCAAATTTTCTTGTTTGAACCTGTGTTTTTTTTATCAAATATTGTACCTGTGCTGTGTACAGGATTTATTGTGCACATCTTAGGTGGTTATGTTGTTGACACTTTGATTTATTGTGTGTCAATATGTTATGCGTTGTATGTTTTCCTTCTTTTTGGGGGGAGGCGGCTAATAAAATATGTATATCTAAGAGTAACATGACTGGTGCAGGAGCATTCACCACAGCAGTGCAGTGCTGGGAGAGTAGGAATAATATCTTAGGATTAATCACGGAAGAGAATAGAGGACAAACTTAGCAAGGGAAGGGAGAAGGTAGCCCTTATTAGGGCTCCCATGACCCTGCCAGGTGGCAGCATCAGCAGGGGCTGTGGGCATGCCGAGCGCAAAGTTGCGACAGTGGGATAGGGCTTGCTTTTCTTTTTTTTTTTTTTTTTTTGGGCCACCTGACTAGCTACTAAGCTAGCCAGGACCGCGGCAGATAAGCGGAGTGCCACAGAATATTATTAGATGCCTATAGTTCCGTTCCCCGGCAACTGAAGGGACCAGGGCAGATCTGCAGTTAATACAGTTAGATATGAATACCTCATATTCAGACTTGATACGCTCGACAAGCGGGCAATATTAGAGGAGTGCACTTGGCCACATTTTGTCCACAGAAGACCTATGTAAATTGACATCTGTTAATGCCCACTCTCTCTACAATCATGTTCTGATACAATGTTGCCCCGCAGGGTACGTAACCTTGCATGACATTCAGCATCCGGTCCCTTTCTTCACGACTGCAGCAGCCGTTTGAGGGTGGTTTTCCAAAGATCCGTCGTGTAGCCTCCTTGATAATATCTTTTGAACTTTACTTATACGACCACACATGCCCGTCCTTCCCGCGGTCCTTCCTTTATGATGTTTTGTGAAACGTGGGTTTGCGTGACAACCAGCTCATGTCTAGCACCTACATGATAGCTAATCTAGATGGATCATGTTGTGCTTAGAAGACAAGTGGAAAGCAAAAATGCATGTCTGTGTTCATCATGGACATATTTCAGGTTATCGCTGTAGAAGTTGTGACAATGGGCTCATTAGGTCCATACTCTGACCTTAGGCCACACTTTTATCCCACCACATGGTGCCCGTTTTGCCATCAGTCTGTGGGGTCTGGTCTTCATTGACCTGGAAATGAATCAAAGTTGCGACAAATAGTGTCCTAGAACAAGGTAAAATCTGTCAGTATAAGGCCAAATCTTAGTTGTTTGCTGGCATTGACATTATGATTTACCAAGAATTCCTTCTTTTTGGTATTCCATTTGTACCTCTTACCGTTTCATGCTAAGTCTAAGAGCCTTATTTTGTAGCATTGTTTGTTAACTTTCATGCTTTCTTTCATGTAGCTTTTCCGATTTCAATTTGAATCTACAAGGCAACAACTTTTCTGTGTAGGCACATAATATATGCAGATTTGCTTTGATGCAAATATTCTTTTGCAGTTTTCAAAAAATGTACTTCCTCCATTTATTCCATAACAACAGCGTGTTAGCGGCCGAAACATGCAGGCACGCATGATATCCCTCCATTATCGTCCGCTATGACAACACCGCACAATGTCCAGCCATATTTATCCGGCAACATGCTTTTTTCATCATTTTTGTTGCACATGAATAAGATAATCCTGACGATAAGAGTTCTTTCTCTGTCTGTCTGTCTGTCTCCTCACACAGACACACACAGAGACACACACACGCACACACACACACACACACACACACATATATATATATATATATATATATACATATATATATATGTGTGTGTGTGTGTGTGTGTGTGTGTGTGTATTCAGGCCCGTAGCCAGGCTTGGATTATTTTTTTTTTTGGGGGGGGGGGCTCCGTTCCAAAATTTTTTCGCCAGGCTAGCTTACCATGCACTAACATGACATGTACACATTTACATTGACATGTGCCTGCAACACTGGCCAAAAAAGCGGAGGCTCTGCACACACACACACACACACACACACACACGCGCACACACACACACACACACACACACACACACACACACATACATATATATATATATATATATATGTATGTATATGCACACCGTTTTTGAATTCAATTTATGTATATATATACAATATACATGTCAAGTCGTGGATATAAATTTTTATATTAATGTGAAGTTGTAAATTGAATGCAATATCGGCCTTTTATATGTCTTAGTTTACTTCTTATTAAAAGTTTTACAGATCATTGTATATTCCGCATATATTATACGATAGTATCATATGTATAAACAGCTGTCAGGCGAATTTGCCATGAAAACTGAAGCAACAAGACAATAATAGCATTAAAAATTCCTTCTCATTCTGATGCTGTAAACCATGATATAAAGTCGTAGGATTTAATTTATGCAAATTGGGTGAATATGCAAAATTAAGATCTTCAATAGGTTCAAATCTATTATAGATAGAGGTAACATTCCTACTTCAATGTATGGCTATGTGTCATAGCCTCATCTAGTGAACCATGTTCCAAAAGAGTAAAATCTTAATTTATGCAAACTAGGTGAATAAACAGAACATAAATATTGAATAACTTTAAAAGTATTATACATACAGGTGTGATTCTAATTTCAATTTATAGATTTGTGACATAGTTGCACTCAATGCGCCATGAGCCAAGGTTATGCAATTTGAATTTATGTGTGTAAGGT
>OZ026627.1:60798013-60818013 GCA_964020975.1 Hermodice carunculata | reverse complement strand
GAATACACAAACTTTAAATCTTGAATAACTTAAAAGTAATGTACATGGAGGTGCTATTTCAATTTCAATTTGGTGGTTTGTGACATACCCGCACCGAATGAACGAAGAACCAAAGTTTAATTTATGCAAGTAAGGTGAAAGAATAAGATTAAAATCTTGAATAACTTCAAAACTATTATAGACAAGGGTGTCGTTCCGACTTCAATTAATAGGTTTCTGGCAAAACCGCATCCAATGAACCATGAACCAAAGTTGTTGGTTTTAAATTTATGCAAATAGGTGAATATGCAATCTTTAAATCTTGAATAGCTTCAAATCTATTATGGAAAGACGTAAAATTTCCAACTTCAATTTAAATGTTTGTGACATAGACGCATCCAATGAAGCAGAATTGCAAAATTTTTATTTATGCAAATTAGGTGTATATACAAATTTAATGTCAAATAACTTCAAATAGGCAAACAGACGAAATTAAAATCTCGCTCTTGAAAAATATTATAGATGTTGGTGTCATTTAAACTTCAGTTTATAAGTTTGTGAAGTGGAAACATCCAATGAACCGATAATCAAAGTTGTAGCATTTCCTTTATGCAAATTAGCCAAATTCACCAAATTAAGATTATGTTGAGCGATTGCAAAGTATTACATTCCAAACTGTTCTTATTTTGAAGGAGGCCAGGCACACTGGCAGCAAAGTGAATCTTTTCTATTTTTATGTGTTTTCGTCGTTTTCGACTTCTCCAAAATCATGTTTCAGATTGTGCTGAATACGTGTTGGAAATGTACCTTGTGTCATTTGGTAATGCCGCAAATCCCTGATTTTTAATGATTTTTTTTCCAGTTCGGGTATGTGTCCGTTGATGCATGCATTCCTATTGATTAGATGTTCTACATTGTAAAATCGATAGGATTACAATAGTGAACACTTCAACACATTGTGACTCGGATAGCAAAGTGTAATTTCTGCCCATATTTAGCATCCAAGAAGATAAAAGAAGTAGCCCTGTATATTTTGTAAAATAACATTCGGACCAAGTTAAGTTTGTGAGGTTTAATTGGAACTTTCCTGTTACCGTCCCTGAAAATTATACTCTATAAAGTTTTGATTCACACTGTTTTGGTCCAGAGGAACATTTAAAATAGTACTGTTTCTGTCAAAGGGTAGGCTCATTTCCGTTCATGGCAGGGTAATTGTACAGTTTAACACAGACATATAATTTTTCTAGGAATTCTTTCTTTCTTTCTTTCTTTCTTTCTTTCTTTCTTTCTTTCTTTCTTTCTTTCTTTCTTTCTTTCTTTCTTTCTTTCTTTCTTTCTTTCTTTCTTTCTTTAATTCTTTCTTTCTTTCTTCCTTTCTTTCTTTCTTTATAGGCAAATTTGTCCGACATTTCATTTGAAAAGTATCACACGTAGAAACCTCAAACTTCGGCACAATTATACTTCTAAAGATGAAGTCTCCCCTTCTCATAATGAGAGGTCATGCTTTTCAAAATTATGCAATTATGAGGGCTAATTACAATTTTAAATCCTCAATATGTCATATACTATAGTAAATGTGGTTCCGAGTGCATTGGAGTTCGATCATAGCAAGGCAAAGGTAATCTCAAAATGTAAAGGTCATGTCAAGGTGAAATGTCGGAATTAAGTCAAAATGTCATTATAATATCGAAATGTCATCTTAAAGGTCAAGGACCACTTCCGGTAGAGGTCATTTCAAGGTCAAAGGCCACTTTCGATGGTGGCTTTCTTCTAGCCATAACTTGGTCACTTTTTATCCAATTCTGATAATGTTGGGCTCACCTTCTAGCTATTGTGACACTGCACATTTTTGAAGTCTCGCCTTTTGATAATGAGAGGTCATGTTATTCAAAATAATGCAAATGAGGGCTGATTATAGTTTTAAATCTTCAATATCTTATACACTATAGCAGATATAGTTCCAAGTGTATAGAAGTTTGATCATAGCAAGGCAAAGGTCATATCAATTGTCAAGGTCATTCGTCAAATTTAGGTCAAAAGTCATTTTGAAGGTCAAAGTTCACTTCAGGTTGAAGTCATGTCAAGGTCAAACGTCATTTACAGGTCAAATGCCACTTTCGATGGTGGCTTTCTTCTAGTCATAACTTGGTCAATTTTTATCCAATTTTGATCATATTGTGCCCAAATTGTAGCTATTGCAACACTGCACATTTTGAAAGTTACATGTAACCCCTCAAAGTCAAAGATCGATGTAATTTGGACCTTTGAGAGTTTCACCCAGCCATAACTCGTCCAATTTCCATCCAATTCTAATCAGGTTGGACTTAAATGGTGGGTATTGTAACACTGCACATTTTGCCGATTTACATGTGACCTGTAAACGTTGAAGGTTAAAGGTCAAGGTCATTTGGACTTTGAAATTTTCATCCAGCCATAAGCTATATGGAATGTGAAGTACCAAAGGACAAAAGTTGTTCCATTAATATTTACAATTTTGGAAGGCACACAGACAAATTTGCTTTGAAACAAATCTTCTTTTCTAGTTGTTTCAGGATGCTTTTCTTTCTTTCTTTCTTTCTTTCTTTCTTTCTTTCTTTCTTTCTTTCTTTCTTTCTTTCTTTCTTTCTTTCTTTCTTTCTTATTTTTCTTTCTAAAATCAAAATCACTATTCGCGCATCATGAAATTTGTCATGCATCAACTTCAAGCAGTTTGGCAGAGCCTGGCGGACCACGAATGCACAATACACTGGTCATAGCATAATAAAAAGTAGAAACTAGAAAAGAAGATTTACCTCAAAGCAAATCTGTACTCCTTCAAAAGTTGTAAATATGGCGAGATAAAAACTTGATAGGTCCAAATGACCTTGACTTTTGACTTCGAGAGGTTATATCTAAATTACAAAAATGTGCAGTTCTACAATACCTGTATTTTGAGCGCGACATGATTGAAATCGGATGGCACTTGACCGATTTATGGCCAGATGAAAATTTCAAAGGCCCAAATGACATTGAATTTTAGAGGTCACATGTAAATTACAAGAATGTACAATTTTACAATATCTACAATTTAAGCCCAACATGAACCAAATCAGATAAAAATTGACCAAGACATGGTTAGATGAAAATTTCAAAGGGCGAAAATAACATTGACCTTTGACTGTTAGAGGTCACATGTGAATTACAAAAATGTGCTCTGTTGCAATACCTACAAGTTGAGTCCAACATGATTTAAATTGGATGCAAATTCACCAAATTATTGAAAGACGAAACTTTAGAATATCCAGACGACCTTGGCCTGTGACCTGTACAGGTTACATGTAAATTACAAAAAAATATGCCGTGTTGCGATACCTACAATTTGGGTACATTGTGGTCAAATTAAGTGAAAATTAACAGACTTATGGCTGGATGAGAATATCAAAGTTCCAAATGACCATGACCATAGACCTTTAGAGGTCAGATGTAAATTATAAAAATGTGTTGTGTTACAAACCTATAAATTGAAGATGGATTGGTTACCTCCACCTATAACACTTTTGGAGATTTAAATTTTCATATGGCCCTAATTTACATCATTTTCGAAACCGTAAAACCTCTTTACAAAAACTCAAGACTTTATGTATGGAAGAATAATCATGCCGTTGTGGAGTGTGCATGTCGGGCAAGAAGCAAAAAAAAAAAAGAAAAAGCAAAAAAAAAAAAAAAAAAAAAAAAAAATGTCTGTGGTGATACACAGACTTAAAGGAAGAAGAAAGAAAAAAGAAAGAAAGAATTCAAAAACAACTAGAAAAGAAGATTTGCTTTAAAGTAAATCTTTCTATGCGCCTTCAAAAGTTGTAAATATTAATACTATTATCCCTTGGTACTTCACATTATATTAAGCTTATGGCTGGATGCAAATTTCAAAGTCCAAATGACCTTGACCTTTGACCTTTACAGGTCACATGTAAATTTCAAAAATGTACAGTGTTATAATACCCACAATTAAAGCCCAACCTGAACCAAATCGGATGGAAATTGACCAAGTTATGGCAAGATGAAATTTTCACAGGGCCAAATGACCTCGACCTTTGCCCTTTTGAGGTTACATGTTCTTCCAAAATGTGCAGTGTTGCCATACCTACAATTTGAGTCCAACATGATTAGACTTGGATAGAAACTGGCCGAGTTATGGCTGTATGAAACTTTCGAAGATCCAAATGAAATGGACCTTTGACCTTTAGAGGTCATATGTAAGTTAAAAAATGTGCGGTGTTACAATAGCCACAATTTGAGCCCCACATAATCCAAATTGGATAAAAATTGACGAAGTTATGGCTAGAAGAAATCCACCATCGAAAGTGGCCTTCGACCTTGAAATGACCTTTGACCTTGAGATGACTTCTACCAAAAGTGAACCTTGATATTTAAAATAGCATTTTGGCTTAAAATTGACCTTTGACCTGGCATGACCTTTGACCTTGACACGACCTTGATATTTGAAATAACCTTTGCCTTACTATTATCGAACTCCTATACACTCGGGACCACAACAGCTATAGTCTATGAGATATTGAAGATTTAAGATTTTAATTGGCCCTTATTTGCATAATTTTTTAAAGCATGACCTCTCATTATAAAAATGCGGGACTTCATCTATAGAAGTATAATTGTGCCAAGTTTGGAGTTTCTACGTATTATACTTTTCAAATGAAATGTCGGACAAATTTGCCTGAAGAGAGCGAGCGAGAGAGAGAGAGAGAGAGAGAGAGAGAGAGAGAGAGAGAGAGAGAGAGAAGAAAGAAAGAAAGAAAGAAAGAAAGAAAGAAAGAAAGAAAGAAAGAAAGAAAGAAAGAAAGAAAGAAAGAAAGAAAGAAAGAAAGAAAGAAAGAAAGAAAGAAAGAGAAAGAAAGAATTCCTAGTAGAACAACATGTCTGTGGTGTCACACAGACATAAAAGGTTTGTGTTGGCACACTGATATAATAAGGTCATATATTTTTTTTATAACATCCTGTACAATCAAATACTGCACGATAGGTTGCATGGTAAGCCACCCATCAAACTTAATTTCTGATAGTACACTCTGTAAGGCCTACAATGCACAATGTGCATTAAACTGAAAAAATGAATGCAAATAATTGGAGTAACTTTTGTTTCAAACACAACACATTGCAGTCAATTTCTATAATTGAGGTCTCCAAAGAACGGTACCTATTACATTGATACATGGACCAGTCCTTCCAATTTTTCATTCTTCTTAATTTGCTTTAGTTGTTATCTTTACATATATGTTTTTCACAACCCCCAGGAATTCTGAATTTTACAAAATGAATGCATCTGTTATTTCTTTCTGTCCTCACGTTTTAATAGTAATCGTCATGGCAGAGATTCCAACCCTCCCGACTTGGGTGGGATATCTCCCGCATTCTAATCCTGAGAATCACTCTAATTTTACAACCTACCGCCTGATTGACAGTGCTCTCCACAGTAAGTGAACGGGGCTCCCGCTAGGGACGACTGTCTTCATGATTATAGCTCCCGTTAGCTGGGCTCTGCAGGTTGGAGTCTCTGTTGTTGCTGGTCCAGATATGCAGTGAGCTGGCAAGAAAAAAGGATAAAAAATATATATAAGAAAAAAAAACTCGCCGCAAGCCATTAATTTATTCTTTTTTTTATTTATTTTTTTTTTATTTTGACAGTTTGGACAGGATGAGTGCGGGAGTCTGCTGATTTAGTCCTGACTGGCTGCACTACCGGACGCAGTGAAGTGCCATGGATATTCTGGAGAAGCTGTCCCCAGAGCAGATAGAAACTCTGCAACAGGTACGTATGCACTACGTCAGGAAATCGCCACGGAATCTGTGAGTAATGTTGTAACTTGATTACATGCAACAAATTTCAAGACACGATCTAAGGCGACCTACTTCAAGACAGGCCACCATTTGCAATAAAATTCCTCACACAAATTTGGCATGAACACAGGCGATTGAACTAATTTGGAAATAGTCGCAACAGTTCCTTGTGGTCATGAAAACACAAATAAGAGACATTCGTAGTGCCAAAAAAAGAAAAAAAAAAATGTCGACCAATTTAAAGATTTCTTTTCCCCCACTTTTTAGTACAAGCGCATATACCGCAGTCTTACACTTTTCACACTTGATGATTTAAGGTGCAAGTTACGGTTCATACCAGATACAGAGGAAAGGCGTTGCAGATTTGTAAACGAATTTCTTTTCAGTCCGCGCCATTTTTACGTCTCCCCCTAAAACAAAGCGGGATTTTTTTTGTCAGGTGATTACTTTCACAAGACGCTATATCCCCATCTGTGGCTTCTAATCTGCCTGTGGTCCGCTGTGAGAACACATTCATTCACTTGGTGATCCAGCAAATGTTGACAAAGTGCAATGAACTGTTTTCCCCCTTTTTAAAGAACGCCTGCTCTGATATTCCAGGACATAAAGCTAATGAAGGTCTACAGAATATAAAGGATCTGCGCGTTCCTATGTGTAAGGAATACGGCTCAGTTCCTGCAGAATAATGAGTAACGGAACATTTTATGGGCGACCCATGAGTTCCTATGTGTAAAGATTTATTTATTTATTTATTTATTTATTTATTTATTTATTTATTTATTTATTTATTTATTTATTTATTCATCCATCCATTCATTCGCTTGCTCGCTCGTTCGTTCGTTCGTTCATTCGCTCGCTCGCTCGCTCGCTCGTTCGTTCACTCATTCGTTCATTCATTCATTCATTCATTTATTTATTTATTTATTTATTAATTAATTAATTAATTAATTAATTAATTAATTAATTAATTAATTAATTTATTTATTTATTTATTTATTTATTTATTTATTTATTTATTTATTTATTTATTTTGTCATATTTATATAGGGTAACACGTTCAGCAGAGCTGTTCTTCCACTGGGCCCCTATTATATACAAGTATATACATTGAAATAAAGATAAAAGTAGCAGTAAAAACAAACATTGAAAAGCGCAAAGTCGCACTTGAACATCAGTAAAATACAAGTAAATAAAATGTACAAAGAGGCATTAAAACATCACTCGTTAAAAAGTGCTTCTGGTATTCCAACTTAAAATCGTAAATATTAGGACACGGTTTTAAGAAATAGGCAAACTATTCCATATCGTAACACCATCGTATAGCAAACTTTGCTTAAACAGCTCTTTGTATCAGTGTGGGGCTACAACATTTAAAGAAGTGGGTTCTCTTGTTTCTTTGCAATTTAGATCATGTAAAAGGTAAAATTGATCACGTAAATAATTTGGAGCCAAACCAAAAATACATTTATACATAAGCGTGGCCGAATGGAATCTTCGTCGTTGTTCTCAATTTTGCCTCGTTAAACTTTTTACTAAGTCTTCACCTCGAATATTAATATAGTCGAAATTACCTGTTATGAACCGAGCCGCTGCATTTTTTAACTTTTGAGCCGTTTTTGTTCTAACATTATTAGCATTCCAAACAGTATCTGCGTATTCTATCGAAGGTATGATAGTTGTTTTGAATATAGTTTTTAAAGCACTTTTTGGTAGAATTTTGCTCAGACGTCGAATAAAAATTAATTTGGCCGGTATTTTCCCATGTAATTTATCCAGATGTGTCTTCCATGAACAATTTTCTTCCAAATAAACACCCAAATATTTCCTTCCGAAACCTGAATTACTTTTCACCATTTTGTGATTATGGCCCATTTGGTAGATAAACATGCAATTGACCAACATGCAACGACAACAAAGGCACCTGACATTGGTTCTGCGATCACACCTAAGTGGGTCAAGTTATATTAATGACTTGGGTAAACAATGTGTGAAGATGGTTAATGTAATGACGTATTTACGCTTTCGGTTATGCCAGGGACGTGCTGTAGCACGTCCCTGGTTATGCAGACGATCTTTAAGGACAGGTTAGACACCAAAAACCTTTGCATGGGTGACTTTGATATTTTAACGGTTTTTACAAGATAAATGTTCTTTCTATAACTTGGCAAAATTTAAAGCTCCTAACTACAGTAGAAATATACGCCCGCCCCCCCCAAAAAAACAAAAAAAAACAAAAACAAAAAAAACAAAAAAAACAAAACCAAAAAAAAAAAAAAAAAAAAGAAAAAACAAACAAACAAACGAAACCAGGCATGTGGACATCTGAATGTACATGTGTCATTCTTTTGGTTTTCAGCTGCCTAGCGGAACAATGCCACCCGTCAATAATACTTACCAGTCGGTCACGTGGCTACAGATGGCATGCCGAAAGTGTGTTTGGGGACAGGGAAATGATGCGAACATGCAAACTATCACAGCCTTAGTGGTTTACTTTACAGTTATCTTGTTTTGCGTTTAAATTAAGGAAAACTTATGAATAACGATGCTATGAATTATAGACCCATCACGGTGGGCACCACCCATTCCCAGATGCTTGAGCTTCACCTCATTCCTAATGGTAAAGCTGCATCCAATAAATTTGGTTTCAGAAGACAGAGAGATACTACAATGGCATGTGCTTTTCTCCATGACGTAATAACTTACTTCTATGAGGCCAAATCATCTTTGTTTATCTGTTCCCTAGACGCCGAAAAATGCTTCCACACGATATGGCACCCCGGGCTGTTCTATAAATTGAAAAAAAAACAAAAAACAAACATATGATAACATGCTACCCTTGCCTGACTGGATGTTTCTCTACAGATGGTATACGTAACTACAAGCCACGGTGAAATGGAAGGCCGGGCCAGCACAGCTCTCTGTTCTCTGTAACTGGGGGTACCAGACAGGGGAGTATTCTCTCCCCTAAATTGTTCAACATTTTTATTAACGACTTGCTCATTCAGCTGCAGTTTGCTGAACAATGTGTGAGAATAGGTACAGACAAGTTCAATTCATGTGCATACGCCGATGATGTCTTCGTCTTCTCTTCTGCCGTTCCTGGGCCACAGGCCCTCATAAGCTTGTGTAATCGATACGCCAACAGATGGCGCTTTAATTTTGGACTCAGGTAAACCAAAGGTATGGCTGTGGGTGAGTCGGTATTCCATAAGGGCCCTGTCTGGAAATTAGGGGACAATTCCACACATAGATAAAGGTAGAGGACCATCTTGAAATCTTGGGAGTTACATACCAACGTGATAATGTTCACGATCTGTATGTTCATAAGCGTATTAACTCTGCTAGACGCTGTATGTTCAGTTTGGGAAGCTCTGGTTTCGCATAACCTGGGCTCTCTACGGACGCTAAGGTGTACATGAGCAAAACAACTGGTGTCCGCTGCTTGAGCTATGGTATGGAATCGGTTAAATTGCCTGGCAAACTAATTGGACGTTTAAACGCTGTTCAGGGTGGTATTTTAAAATCCGCTTTGGGCATCGGGAAAAGGTCCCACCACAGCAAACTTTTATCTGCCCTCAATGTGCCCCTCATTTCTGATATTTTAAATCATGATGCCTATTCCTTACTGCATAGGGTATTTAAGACCGACTCCGCTTTCAATCCTTGTGTGCCATTTTTTCAGACTTCGTGATTAATGGTCATCTCCATAAAAATACCCTGGTAGGTCGCGTTTTCTCTAGCGGTGAGTCCGTAGTCTCAGTGGGGTGGACGGTCTCGCACCTGGTACACCACCCAACCAGAACAATGGTATGGTGGACACTCTTCGGTACCTTGTGACCCATCCAGACTTTAACACATGCGAGACCGTCCAACATAGACTGGTGGCTTTATTGTTGAAAGCTTTCTGAGCTTCGATCTGATACCGTGGCATATCAGCAATTTTATTATTGATTTTAATTTTCGACGTCAGTTTACGGTGTATCTATTATTATGTATGTTTATTAGAACGATATTGGTGACCTATGTTGTAGTTTGAGGTATGATGTGTTCGATCTGTCCATTTTGTATTACACATGTGACGTATTATTTAGTCTCTCCTTTTATTTACGATTTTATATCATGATTTACTTTATGTGTGGTTGTCTCGTGATTTTGACGTGCATATTATTTCGATGTATTTGTTGTGTATATTCCATTTTCTCCCTTGCTGAGGTTACATAATAATAATAATAATAATAATAATAATAATAATAATAATAATGATGACGATGACGACGACGACGACGACGACGACGACGACGACGATGACGATGATGATGATGATGATGATGATGATGATGATGATGATGATGATGATGATGATGATGATGATGATGATGATGATGATGATGATGATGATGATGATCCCACTGGCCCTGCGCACCAAAGGCAGGCGTAAATTTTAACGAACCCAAGGATGAGGAAATGGGAGTACAAATAAATACATCGAAATAACCATAAACGTGAACACAAGAGAAAACATACTAAATGGCGATACAAAACTCAGGTTGGAAAGAGAATTAGAACTCATTGAGAAAATAGTTACAAAATAATGACAAGCTAACAAAATAAAATATACAGAGAAGTGTAACAAGCTAACTAAAAAGATATACAGATAGGAGTACATACAATAAAACATGATCCCCAAAAACGGGATGAAGACGGGTGGGGGCCGAAGGACCAAACCCGCCACCCGCCCACTCACCACAAGCGGCCGGAGGCCGCCCCACTGAAGCAAGGCAACACGACTTTCGTTGCCAGGCTTGAGATCACGGGGCTCGGAGGCCTGCCTGCATGATGTCACGCTTTGAAGCCAGATTGTCGCTGTCGCCGTTTGACAGGTCGCTGAAGAATGTTTTCCGTACTTCAAAGGCTCGTTAATTCATGTGATTGAATAATAGTTGATTAACAACCTCATCTAATGTTAAGGGACGGTGTTTACTCCGTTTTGTACAAATATCAGCTCAACTTAAGCAAACGGTATTGTTTCACAGGTAAATGATCAACATCTAAGGTCTTTGAAGTTCGTTTTTCAGAAATGATAATAGGATAAGAACCCCACATAGGAATGGTTATTCCAAGAAAACGACCGGGCAAAATTTAATGCAGTTAACGGCCTTTGATTCTGTAAAATCTGAACTGCAAAAGCAATTCAGCGATTTTCAAAAATTTGCTTCGTTCTTTTTCTATGGAATCAAGAAAATGAACATCCTAGAAACCAAAGGAAAAATTAAAATGTTAAGCTTTGAAGATGGATAACAGAAAAACTAAGCCAATCATAAAAAAATCACAGGATCCGTTTTTGTTGCCAATATGTTAGGATTAAGATGGAAGTGTGGTTATGATTTTATCACAAATAATTAGTGACTTGTATATTTATGGTGTGGATGGTTTGCGGTCAACTTTCGATTGTTCATTCAACAACTAGCATCACAGACACCCAAACATGGAGTATATATATTTTTTGGAGCATGACGATTATCCTAATGCAAATACAATTTGAGCTAGAATCGATTAAAGTGGGATTTATATTTGGTATCTTAGCTGGCCTTAAAAAATGTACTCTTCCTTTTTCCGCCCAAATCCGAAGAGCGGTTCTGTCGGTTGGGATGGCTGCAGAGGCAATTGGAACCTTTTAGAAAAAGTAAACTGGGCAGCAACAAGAACTATAATGGTATTGGGGCCCAGTTGGAACTAGTCGTGATCTGATTTATCGGGAATCGGGACTTGAAAATTTATCATGCAGAAAAAATTAAAATAATTAACCTTGCTGTGCATAATTTTAAGTGGTAGTGTGTCACTGTATTGAAGAAATTTACTGCCAGCCTGTGTTCATCAATGCAATCGATATAATATAAAAACTGGCCCCAGTCCTCCATTTGTGCTCAGACTAATTGTTTAGTGTATCTCTTTCTGTCTATCAACTGTTCTTTGCGGCCTGGCACATATAACACTAAGTGTCCGAAAATTTCAAGACCAATTTAAATCATAATAAGCCTGATGCAAACCCTTTGGTTTGCACTTGATTTAGACGAGTAGCTGTTTAACATATACAACTGCACATGAAAGGAGGACATTAGAAATGCTCTTGCAGGTCTTGGGCCAGTTAATCAAACCTGAAAGAGTTACATGTTAAATTGGCTATATTCTCAGGCTTGTCTCTCACATTTAAAGTTGCGTTGGAACTGTACCTGTCATTTTGCTCAAAGTGTATTTCAATGACAGTAATATTATCAATAGAAAATTGGGTCAAAGCCACTTTTTTTGGCTACTCGTGCATTTTTTTATGCTTACATCCATAGTTACAGTCCCGAGACAAATCTCAATGAAATAATACCCCAACAAGATTTCTGGTTCAAGGGTTACTTGTTGAAGTGGCACCCTACCTAAAACCACAGATAATCAGGCATATTTATTCCCTTGATATGACAGGAAAAGGATAAGAATTTCTCTGTTCCCTTAATAGCCTGTCACGTGAGGCCCTGTATTAATTACGTGAAAAATGAAAGGTTTAAATAGTTGGATGAGCAAAAACTTTTTAGTAAATAAATGTTGATTAAAATATTCTTCACATATGGTAGACTTAGGCATCCTGAGGCTTTATAAACTTTTATAGATAAGGATCTCAGTCAACCAATTGATTATGTAGGCAGATCTGCTTGATAAAAAGTATTACTATTACTCAAAATGGTAGCCAAGTTCGTCTAGGTTAGTTCCGATATGATATTTTGAATCTGAGGTTGCATAAAAAATATATGGGGGATTAGTGTAGAGGGAAGTTTATTTTTCGAATGAATGTAATGTAAAATATATGATGAGGCTTTTCCAGTGTGAGCATTGCCTAAACATTCTAATACAATGCCTTGAAGTTATAGTTGTAGGCAGCGGTGGGCCCCAGAATAGGAATATTGTATCTGAGTAGCAGCACTGAGCAGAGTGCCTAAGACAACCGTGGGTCAAAGATGGAGATTAGTGGAGAAGGTTGCCCAGAGAGTGGATACAGGTCCTAAACGTACGGCGGGTATTTATGTAATTGGTGATACGCATAGACCAACTGACACTGAGGGGAGAGAGAGAGAGAGAGAGAGAGAGAGAGAGAGAGAGAGAGAGAGAGAGAGAGAGAGAGAGAGAGAGAGAGAGAGAGAGAGAGAGAGAGAGAGAGAGAGAGAGAGAGAGAGAGAGAGAGAGAGAGAGAGAGAGAGAGAGAGAGAGAGAGAGAGAGAGAGATTACTGAATGTACTGTGTGATCAATTTTACAATGTACTTTCATGTTTTTGCTGTGGTATGTGTATTCAAAAGGATAAAAGAGTCTATTCCACATGATGACAAAACCCATCCTTCGGAAAAACATCTAATGACAAGCACACATTCACGTCATCATAGCATAGCGCTATTACTGTATATTACATATTAGCTAAAATGCTAAATAGCTTTATGATCAAACCCACCTATGGAAAATATATTGAAATCAGAATAAGACGGTTGTTCCCCTCTGCAGTTTGAGACCTATTTTGGTCGGTATGTAGGTTCAGTAATCCTCAATGCTTGACCGCATTATTTGTTTTACCGTTCACTGGGGTTATGTTTTTGGCATTCAGGTAGCCAATGTCCAGTGACCGTATCCACAGAGAATTTAATCTGATCCTGACTTTGATCCAAAATTTAAATCGGTGAACGTTTAACCCTGCACTACTCAATCCTTAGCCTAAAATATGAATGAAAATTTCCAGAAATAAACAATCTGTGTTCTGCGCTTCAAAACGAACTCTGTTTTTAGTATTATCATTTTATAAAATTATTCTTAGTTTAACCTAGTACTTATCCTTTTAAGCTGTATCACAATCTGGATCAAATTAGGAGTGAGCGATAATCCTTAAACTGTTAATCATACGATTAGCATTTTGTAGTCTTGTACAACAGCTATAAGATACATTGGATGCCACTAAAATTGCTCATGCGACCCAGGATTAAAGAATGTGGAATCAAAAGAGGCTGATTGTAATTGTAATGCTGAGTTTCTGATCAGATTAAAAATCTTTGTGAATATGGCAACAGGTCAAATTACAAGTCCACCGTGTTTTGCCAGATCTGGTCGGTAACACTTGTATCTTTGGTAGAGCTAAACATGCCCCAGATCAGCACCACAAAGCCGTTTGACAATATACGACCTCATGTACGTTTTCTAACAAACAAAATGCGTTTCAGTTAACAGTACTTAAGGTAGCGGCCATATTTCGACCGCGCATATATAGAACTAGCGACTTTTACCCCTTATAACTTTTTCGTTTTCGCCATTTCACCCAGAAAACTATACCTTATTTTAATGGTACGGATGTTTAGATTTGAAAGAACCAAGTTTTGTATAAATGTGACGACTTTTGATGGTGTCTTGAGTAATTTTCCTAGGGGGTATCAGATCGCACTTTTTGCAGCCCCCACTGGAAAAATATTCGACAATTAAGTCTAAAAACTATGCAGCATTAAAGTACTGACCAATTTACAGGAACCATTCTTACCGTTCATGAAATGAATGAGTATTGAAAATGTTGTTGAATTCTTCCATCGCCATCATAAAGTCTCACAATTGTGTCACTTTTAGCGCTTAAAAAGTCACGGAAGGAATAGTTAGAACGGAAAATCCCAGATACGGTTCCTAGCTTAGGTATTTACCTTCCAAAATCTGTTCATTTCGATAGGATAAACGTACTGGTTTTTTTTAAAAATGTTGTTTACAAAATTGATTGATCTTGCGAGAATTGTTTCCTGAGTAAATCGCAATGAAAGGTAGAATGGCCCGTTTTCGTACATGGTTGTCTGTAGCGGGAATACGGTTTGTTTTCTCCGGCTCAACTTTGTAGTACACATGGTTCACATGCAAATTTTACATCAGCAATGAAACATATTCACACCTTTAGTAAACACATCAGTTAAATAAATTGTATCGTTGATAGTTTGAGTTCAAAAGTTTTACAGATTTAGTATCAAATTGATATGCTAAGGCTTTGGGAGCTTGTATCATGGGCACTTTGATTTAACCATGTCTGAAAATATATGGAGTTCAAGCATGTGAAAACATAACAAATATGACACTGTCGTTTTGCTGTCATTAGGTTTCAATTAAAATTCTTACATTTGCATAAATATATCATTAAAAAAATGAATAACAGATTTATTTTATTGTGTCAAATGAAAGAACACACTCAATGCTATCCAAAACTGTATCTTTGCTAAGAAGGTCTTACTCCTTCCTTTTTGCCTGTTTATTTTTAAACAAAACTTTTAATTTTAATGGCTTGTAAATTTTGAACTAAAACCCTTATCCATAATTTAAAATGCAGTTTTGCTGCTAGAGGCGAAGTGTTTCATTTCCCGTAGAAAATAGAGTTTCACACGTTTAGTGTTGGTGCTATTTTTGTTTTTCCGCAAGAACATGTAAAATTAAACTTGTTTAATTACGGAATTAAGATTCAATTTTTCACCGAATGTATACATATGGGAAATATACTGTTTATATGATCTCAAATAAAAGGTCCAGTATACATATGTGCATGTTAAGGGCGATTTAGTGTTTTCTGCGTGAAGCGCTGTAAAGTTTACAACACCGATAAATACTGCTGAACTTTTGAACTGTTAAAGGTTTGCATCTGTGTAAGTCAGGGGTTGTACGATCGCTATCTGAGAGTAATGTGCACCGTTGAATTAACTTTGGAGTTGCATGTCATTACTGAAATGTTGCTTTTGGCATGTTTTGAGGATATCTTGGGGTTTGCCCTTGCAAAATGCATCACTACGCAGTGGTTCCTGGGACGCTAAACCATAGGTTGATATGGTGTGATACGTATACAGACACGAGAGAAAATATGTTTTGGAAGTGACATAATGAGGATCCTAGCTGTAAGGGCTTAGAGGGAGTTTGGCGCTTACGACAAGAAAAAAAATATGACACGGTTTCTTGGTTTGAAAGGGGGTTGGCTGGGAGGAACGAGGGTGTCAGAACTAAACAGGACTTTCAAGTAAAGTGCCTTAAGAAAACAAATGATACTAGAAATTTGTATTTGCTTGTCAGCAAATCAGCCTGTGTGCCCAGTAAAGGTTGCCTATTCAGTGTTTATTTAACTCTTTAAACAATATTTTTTTCGTGTGGCTATGTTAAAAAACCCAACAAAATAAACAAAAAAAACCAAAACCAAACAAACATACCAAAAAAAAACAAAAACAAAAACAAAACACAAAAAAAAAAAAAAAAAAACAAAAAAAAAAACAAAAACAAAAAAAAAAACAAAAACAAAAACAAAAACAAAAAACAAAACAAAACAAAAACAAAAACAAAACACCCCCCCCCTATATATTAAAGCTGGAAAGGCACCTCAATCTATTATACATTTGAAGCCATTCAGGATTTAGATTTTGTGTATTTGCCAAACGTGCATAAATCAAACTGCTACAGCTTTGATTCATGGTTCATTGAATGCAAATATGCTGCGAATCTATCGACTGAAGTTTGAATGACGCTTCGGTCTATAGTAGTTTTTTTTTTTTCAAAAAATCAATCTTGTGTATATGCCCTCTTTGCATAAATCAGAATGCTGCAACTTTGGTTCATAATTCAGTGGTTGCGTCTCTGTCACAAACCTAAAAATTGAAGTGGGGTTGACACCTCTATTTATAATACTTTTGGAGATATTCAACTTTTAAATGTTTCAAGTGCTGCTAATTACCATAATTCCAAATACTACAGTTTTTGTTTACTGTCCATTAGATTGACAAGTGTCAGAAACCTATATTTACTCCGTTAAATTTTGTGTTTATCTGTGATGGGTTGGAAGATGCGGAGCTTTTACAAATTGTATTGCCCCTAATTTGCATAATTTTTTGCTTGACATTGGAATATGATGCTCAACCCATTTATACTATGAAGCTAAAATTTCTACATCAACACCATTATTCCCATGCTTTGCAAATCTAGGGCATAAAATGACCACAACAAGTGACACATGTATACATTGATATACATGTATCTATAAGTAGATGTATTTGAGTTTCACTATTTAGAGGAACATAAAAACATTTGTGTGAATACCTGTACTAATATCAAGTATAAGGCTCATCTAATCCACTTTCATACATGACATTCAACTTCACATAGCTCTTACAGAGAGCTATGTGTTGAGCTATTGAGTGTCACCAGCTTGGGTGTGTAAGCAAACTTAAGTTGTAAGTAGTCAAAGGCAACATGCAACACCACATAGCTCCTAACAAAAATCTATACCATGGTACATGTCCATGTTTGACTATCGAGATTCAACAACCCAATAAAGGTGTGGAAAAACTTAAATTGCAAGTTTGCACAGGCGGAACAGAGATGAAATTAGATTATTTTTTTTTGTTGGAAGTGGGCAGTGTATACAAAGGTTATGAAACAATTGAGCCAGTCTCATTGCCACCTGAAACGGACGCCGTGGTCAGCACAGCTCCAAAACCAGCAAATAGTCTTTTTGATATGGGATCCTTGGTTCAATAGAGGCAGTTATGCATGAATGACATAATTGACACGGCGAAGTTCATTGGAATTAATCCAGTACAAGAACTGTATTCCCAACACCAAAAAAACATATGTCTTGTCAACACGGAGAAGACTGGCTTCGAACCAGCAAAACATGTGGGAAGAATAGATCCTCTTACCCGCTCATAAGAAAGGCCGAAAAAATATACCTTTAAATCACCTGGGCATTTCATGCAAAACGTTCTCTGCAAGTGATTCGCACCATTTTTCCAATCCCATGTATATTTACTCTTGAAGGAATTGAATTTCTTTTGCGAAAGCCAATGCAGTTTCATTCCCTCAAACAATCGATAAGATTTTTTTTATAATAAAAATCATGTTGACAAAATCTAATTCAAGCACATGTTTTTTTTCAGTTTTTGTTTAGTTTTCATTGACCTCACGCGAGTTTTCGACACTGTGCCTCGTGATAAACTATATTTTAAACTGTGTAAAACAGGAATTCCAATCGAATACATAAATTATAATATGAATGACACCACCATGGTCTCTATAAAATTACAAGATGGGGATACAGAATTATCTATTTTGTACATAATGGCGTCTAATATTACTCAACCCCTTTTTTAAAATACACAAATGAAAAGAAGGTTATTCTGGGACCCAAATTCAATATGCACATACAATTTCAAAAATTTCCAGGAAGCATGTCCTCACGCCTTTGGCATAACTGGCCATCGATCACTCACTCATGCATGTGGATCATTGTGTCAGTGAGAAAACACAGTCTTTCTGTTTTCCAGGGATTTCTTTATTTCCCGCTTTGTTTTTGTTTTTTTTATTCATTTTTTATTATTTTTTATTATATTTATTTTTATTTATTTATTTGCGCTTTGCGGCGTTTTCCTCGGACACCATAAAGGCGAAAGCTTTGAAAACTGGTAAGAACACTGCATCAGTGATAAACTTTGGTATCTTTACCTTCAATTATCACAACGTTGGGAGTTATGCAAATTAGGTGCAGTTGAAAACTTAAAATGTGTCATGTCTTTAAAGCTCTGTAAATAGACAGAAACTATCAAGTGCTGCACAGTTTGGAATAACTTCCTGTGCAATAGGCCATGGCAACAGTTTTTTAAACATTTTAAATGAGGCTAACTAGGCCACTCAAATCTTGAAATGTTGAATTTCTTCAAACCTATTATAAGTAGCATTGCTGATTCAAATGTCATTTATAGGTTCATACTAACAATGGATGCGATGTACTGTAAACCAAACTTGTGAACTCTAATTTATACAAATTGGTCAAACAGAACAGATTTTAATCTTAAATATCTTTAAAACTATAACATATAGAAGTGCCAACCGAACTTTAATTATAAACGGTTTTGTGCGATAGCTACGTCTAATAAACCATAAGCCAAAGTTGCAGCATTTAAATTCATGCAAAATAGACAGAAAGGTGGCATTCCGGTCCGGTGTCTAGTTATAGATTTGTGGCATAGACATCCGAGGAACAATCAACAAGACTTGTAGCAATTTAATTTATGTGAATAAGTACAATTTTTTTTTAAAGAGTCGCCATTCGAGCTCTCAATTTGTAGAATTGCGCTCTAGACTTACAAACAGTCCCCAAAAGCTGCTGCATTGACAAAAAGCTAAGTGAATTATGAAAGGGTACAATTTCAGACATTTTGAAAATGGTATTAGATAAAGGTATTAAATTTTAGCATGCCATTCCGTTTCCTACTTGCCTGTTTAGTACAGTGGCATATCATTTCCAAATTAAACGAATAGAACTTGAATCTGGGGAATCATTCACAGACATTCAATATTGTTATCAAACGTTTTCAGGTAAATTATTACAGACATAGAGGCGATTATGGTCAATGGCAAAAAAACAATAGGAGAAATGCATATTAATTTCCTGCTACAACTGTATACCTGTTTGCCTAGTCTCGCTTGGCAAGATATGGCTAGATACGGGTCCGTACCTGCAGCTACAAGCGGGATATTACTAATATTTTGGAAATAAAGACCACTTATTAAAGGCAGATGGAATATTTCCTCATGTATCGCTCGGGAAGTATTAAATGAATACCAGTTTGGCATTTGTGAACTTAAATATCTAAGAAAAAAAAAAGGCTAGTTTTGTGAAAAATGAGCACATGGCCCTGTCTGTGAAAGTGACGTGACCCGCACGTCCCCCGTCATCACCTGGCGTCAAACCCGTGCTTTGTGGTGGGGAATTAATAGACATACTTCCTATTCATGAGTCTGAAGATAGGGCGACAGAGGTCGGTTTATCCTTAAGTGTATACATAGAGAGCCATACCTAACAAATATTGGTACGAACTATTCATGGTCTATATATATATATATATATATATATATATATATATACTAACATTGTATATCAGAAGGCAAAAATATAACTGAATACAAGACTAAGCAGTAAGTGTGAACAAAAAAATGTCCCCAAAGAAGCATTGGTATGAAATGCTCTTTCAGTTCAAAGCTGAGGAGTGGAATAGAAACACACTTTCGGCATGCCGCTTGATTTCACGGCGCCGCCGTGATACCACTCTCGTTTTGCAATGGGTCGTTGCTACCTGTAGCCGCGTGACAGACTGTTAAGTGTAATTGA
>OZ026627.1:60709908-60797799 GCA_964020975.1 Hermodice carunculata | reverse complement strand
AGTTGTATTGTATTTCACTACATTGTTTGGCATTGGATTGCGCGAAACTAAAATGCGCGAAAATTCTGTAATTTCAGAAAAAATTAGTTTGCGCGAAGTTAAACACGCGCGAAAATTTCTAGAACTACAGTATATTGTTGATATAACACTCGCTTTAAATGGAACGGACGCAAAAAGACAATCGAAATGACCATCATCATGTACTATCAGGGGTCAACAGGTATATATTGTGCGCCGCCTTCTGGGCAGTAGTATAAGAGGGCCCATTGCATCCTGTGAGCTGCTTGTCTAACTAAATGAAATCTCAGAAAAAAGTACAGACCGAATAAAGAAATTGAAACAAGGGACTTCGAAAGAACAGATTTTCATACTAAGTGTGTTGTGTACATTAAGATAGGAATTTTTGGCAACGTACATCCTATAATGCAAATGTTACGACAGACGTTGCAAGCGGCTTTATGGTGAAGAACATGCGTCATGTCACACACAACTTATTTTTGACATTTTTCAGCTCCACGTATCTTTGGACTGGGGTTTAAAGTTATGAAGCCTTTTCTGGCGGAAGACTTGGTGAAAAAATTTATATTTCTTGGAGGTAAGAGACAACACCGCTGTATTTACCCAATTTTATTGAAACCATACACAGTTGATAAAAGTTTTCAAAATACCTCTGTCCCGAGCAATGTAACTGTTTCTGCTGAATCACAGAATTATTTAAGCTGCAGTCAATAACCTGACTCGCTCATAATAATAATAATAATAATAATAATAATAATAATAATAATAATAAGAATAATAATAATAATAATAATAATAATAATAATAATAATAATAATAATAATAATAATAATAATAATAATAATAATAATAATAACCTGTATTGATGAATCACTATATGGAGTTATTAAAACATCGATCGCCCTCTTTGCCATTTTGATTGGACAAGGTTTCAACTTATTCTTGGCCGATTTCCCCGAAAGTCTGTCTTTTGAAGCGACACAACGGCAATTGATTCATGCGCGCTTTGTTTATCAACCTTTCATTCAAGTACCAGCATGTCTAAAATTGCAGAAAAACTGTTCACTAAGTCAAAATTTGGCACCGAAACAGCTCAAAATTAAGCACGTGTACATATTCTGTGACGAGGAGGTTTCACGTGTGTACATTGAAACCTCATTATAATGACACCATCTGTTCCCCGAAAATGTGCCAGATAACTGAGTTTGTCAGATAAATGAATCACACAACATGATAAATGTACTTTTTGTTCCTTATAAGGCGTGTCGTTAAGTCAATATGTCAGATATCTGAGTGTCCTTATAATGAGTTTTCACTGTATAATGTTGAATTGCGACAAAGTCATGTGCGTTTGGCACATTAGCGCTGACCCCGCAATGTGCCGCAGCGGGGCTTTACGTCATGCAGCAGATGCACATGTCGTGTCTCTTTGTGGTCCATCGCATTTTTATTTTAGGACACTAGTAAATATCACAGCGATCACCATCACATTTTATTTGCAGGGAACTGGAAAGACGAGGTTGGAAATGCCGTCAAGATTGACACGATACCTGTTCTTTATGGCGGCACGCTAACAGACCCAGACGGGGATCCCAGCTGTTCCTCCGTGGTAGGTGTTTTATCAATGCAAACCACGCACCGCGACGCACAATCCCCACATTAAGCATTTCTTTTCCAATTTCCACAAAAGTCTGAAATTATTTTAATACACCACAATCATGTGCCATGTGAACTTTCATTTTAGTAGCAGTATGCCAATATATATGCAGCCAAATAAATGTATTAACAAGCCATTAGCTGGAAACTATCCAGCATGTTTTGCAGCCGTAAATTAGGGTAACTCGCCCCCCCCCCCCATCCCATTTCCTTTCTTTCTTTTTTTTTTCTTTTTCTTTCTTTTTTCTTTTTCTTTTTTTTTCTTTTTTCTTTTTTTTTTTTTTTTGCCTTTTTTATTTTTGTCTGGTCGCCATTGTTCATCCATGTATAGACACGCTCTTCCATGTCTACAATGTAATTCATCGTTTCCGTGGTGTGCCCAGGAAAGCTGTCGACTCGGACCAAATTTGGAACCGAAAATATTAAGAGCACCTCTAAGATGGGATCTACAAAATGAAAGTTGTTTATTTATTGAAGATATGTATGGCCTTTTCATCTCAAACCCTGAGAAAATATTCAGAAACAAGACCATCTCAAAATAAAATAATATGAGCTCATATGAACTAATTCCACGGTTTACTCTATAGAAGAAAATTAATATTAACGCTACAGGTATTTGTATTATTCCCCCCCCCCCCAAAAAAAAAAAAAACCCACCCCAAAACCCCACAAAAAATCAAAAGCAAAGAACAAAACAAAACAAAACAAAAACAAAAAAACAGAAGGAAAAAAAAGGGGGGCGGGGGTACTAAAAATTACAGCTGGTTGTCCCCTAGCTTGTCCAGAAATGTTTAGATGGCATGGAACTTAAAATTTGCCAAGATATGTTTGGTTGCATTATGATGCAAGTGACATTTCGTTGATCATTTCAGGAAAAATCAGATTAAGAGACACAGCACATGTCACTTTACAGACACACAGTACACTTCACTTAACAGAGACACAATAAACTTCATTTTGAAGAGATGCATTTCGCTTTGAAAAGACACAACACTATACTTTCAAGGGACACAAAATGTTATATTTTGAAGAGATGCAATACACTTAAGTTTTCGAAGAGACGCGATGTACTTGACTTTGAGGAAACAGAATACACTTCACTTTTACAAAACACAACACACTTTACTTTACCCCTATAGGTGAAGTTTTCAATGATCGCAGGCAATGTGTGTTTGTAAGTGGGCGTTTATTTGTGTTTGGTTTGGTTTTGATTAGGGATTCGGAGTGACGGTTTTGGGCTTTGCTTTTGTTTGCCGTATGTTGTTTTGTTATTTTGTTTTGTTTCGTGATTTTTGTTTGTTTGTTTGTTTGCTTTTTTCTTGCTTTTTTAAATACTTTTTTGTTTTTTTACGTGGTTTCTATTGTTTATTCGTGTATAGACATCATCCTCAATGTCTGTCATATAATTCGTCGTGTCATATATGCCCTGGCAAAGGTCATTATGCAGATATACTATATAGCAGTTAAATGGACACGCTTTTCATTATAGATAAACTATGGTGGTATCGTGCCAAAGGAATACTATAGGAGCAAAGAGGAACTTTTACCAAAAGACTCTAAGGTGGAAACCATCAGCAGAGGGAAGACATTGTGTCTGAAGCATAACGTGGAGCAGGGGCAGCTGCTCAGGTGACTGACGCTTTCACACAGGGCTTGTCTTGAGCAGTCCAAGGGAGAGGGATAATTGCACGCCTTGTAAATAGATAAATAAATAAATAAATAAATAAATAAATAAATAAATAAATAAATGAATGAATGAATGAATGAATGAATGAATGAATAAATAAATAAATAAATAAATGAATGAATGAATGAATGAATGAATGAAAGAATAAAATAAATAAATAAATAAATAAATAAACAAATAAATAAATAGATAAATAAATAAATAAATAAATAAATAAATAAATAAATAAATAAATAAATAAATAAATAAATTTGATCGATGTTTTGAAACCTTTTCAATTTATGTTTTTTTTCTGTATTACTTAAGACTTGGTCGTACGACCTAATTCAACAGAATAAATGGTAATGACTGACTTAATCTGTTTGGAAAGTGTGCATCATATTCGGACACCTGTTTACTAGTAGTTTGACACAGAATGTGTTATGCTCAGTACATTTGTTTGGTCATTATACTGGTATATGTGTCGTGTTTGACACAGAATGCATTGGGGCCAGTATACTCGCTCGTTATATGCAGACCATATCATCAATTTGTGCCTTGAGTCTGAAGCATTATCAACTTTCCAGAGTAGACATGCATTTACTAATGTATACATTTTTGAGGTCTATTTACCTGATATCTGGACCATAAATATATTATAACTCGATTCTGACTGTAAAGTGGCAGCCCATAGACTTCACATACATGCATACCAAGAACAAAATTGTAAGGCCAGGCTGTGTAATTTGTAGTCTTGCCACATTCAACTGCCAGCAGGTAATGCTGGGGGCACTTAAAGGGGTACTGCGGTGGTAATTTACAATTTTTGAGTTGTTTCATATAATAAATGTGGACCAATATCAGAAAATACATATTTTCCCCCCCAACTGGATAAGTAGATATCAAATTTTCTTAGATATGTAAACCAAGGGGCTGTGATGTCACCTGGACTAACTACTACAGCTAATGCAATGACAGCTGAGTGAAACGCTGACAAAAACAAGGAAACCTGACCAAGTACACGTATTCCACTTTTAGTATGGATGAAGCAGTGGGTATTGATATAATCAATTTTACTGAACTGTGACATATTTCTCATTTAATGAGGATTAATAAGGAAAGAAAAATGCAGAAATTAATACACAAGCTAACACCTCCTGTGGTTGTGTGTTCAATTTATGAAGCAGGAGTCAACTAATACACCACACTGATAAGATCAAAGAGGATGATTAACAGAGTACACAAGTCATTATGATATGCCTGCTAATATTGTATCTCAGCTTGGTGCCCCTTCAGGGTTTGTGTATTATATATACAGGGTAGGCCAGGTGACATCACAGATCAGAATGCATACTGGAAATATAAAATAGCTGTAACTGAATTCCTGTTTGAGAAACAAGATGTTGAAAATTTGTCAAATGAACTCCTAAAATAACCATTAATAAAACAAAGAGTAAAAACTATCACTGCTGTTCCCCTTTCATTTAGTGACACATCCCCTAAGAGCAGTTCCTCACAACGGCTGGCCAATGGAATGAGTTAGGCTTGCTTATCTTCCAGGTGTCTCCTTCTGCGAGAATGACAACAAGAGGATATGTAAAAAAAAACAAACTGTCATATAAAGTTAGTTGGTTTTAGGAATTTTGGCTCCATTTAATTTTCCTAAGAGAAAGAGATCAGCTGTTTTGAAATGTATCGTCCCAAGTGATTACGACTTTCTTTTTAATCGCCACAGGTTGACAGTAGTTGGTAAGTGTGTCAACTGCAAAATGTTTCCACAGTGTTGTTGAGCATGCGTTTCGGGAGCATGTGCTTGTCTTACACGTGTCTCTCCCGTTTATATTCGCACAAGCTTACGCACACACAAGGTGCTTTGGCATGGGAAACATGGTACTGATGCATGGGACGTTGAATACTGTATGTCTATACACATGCACGTGTGCTTCTATGAATAGCACACACAGTCAAATACTATCATTCAAGGTGAAAGAAGTCGATAATGTGTGTCAAATTATTGAATAGTTTTGGACCAATCTGCCTAGGGCGTTCCCCACCGGTAGCCCATGTTCGTACCAGATTCCACAGCTGATCCTACCAAAAAGTGTTAACATCCTTGAGCATGGATTCCTCAACCCTTGTCTTCATTTTTCCAGCTGGATATTTCATTGTTCTGCTCAAATAAAATTTGGGATTTACCGTAAAACATCAGAAGAAAACGAAGAATTTGGGGACATGGAGACAATACGAGAGGTACAGACGGTGGACTGTCGACAGATACCTGAAGAAGACTCACTCTACTGTAAGGAAACAGGGACATGTAAGTAGCATGGGTTAGGTCACTGGACTGTAAAGGCACTGGAGCATGTAAGTAGCATTGGTTAAGTCACTGGACTGTAAAGGCACTGGAGCATGTAAGTAGCATGGGTTAGGTCATTGGACTGTAAAGGCACTGGGACATGTAAGTAGCATGGGTAGGGTCACAGGACTGTAAAGGCACTAGGACATGTACACTGTAAGTAGCATGAGCTAGGTCACTGGATTATAAGGACTCATAGACATGTAAGTAGGACATGTAGTACTGGGTCACTGTACAGGCAAGAGATGATAAGTTCAATATATTGGAGGATGACAGGGACATGCTAGTAGGAAGGGCCACTGTCGTTGTACACTTGTGAGGTGATAGTGGTCAGGTCACTACATTGTAAGGACATAGGGACGTAAGTAGGATGTGCCAAATCATTGTACAGATTTGAGATGGAAGTGGCAAGGTCTCTGCATTGTAGGAACACAGGGACATATAAGTAGGCGGGGATAGGTTATTGTACAGATAAGAAGAGATAGTAAAGTCAGTGTATTGGAAGGACGCAGAGGTATGTAGGTAGGGGGGACTAGGTCACTGTACAGATGAGAAGTGATAGTGGCATAGTCACTGCATTGTAAGGGGATGGGGACATGTAAGTAGGATGAGCTGTTAAAGTCACTGGACAGATCAGACCTGATGGTGGTAAGGCCACTATATTTTAACGACTCAGGAACATGTAAGTAAATGGACGGGCTGGGTCACTGTACAGGTACGAAATGACCATGGAAAGGTCATTGTACACATAATAAATGACAGTGGCAAGGTCACTGTATTATGAGGACACACGAATATGCACGAAGGATAGGCTAAGTCATTGTGCATACGAGAGGTGGTAGTGGTAAGGTCACTGTATTGTATTGACATGAGGACATGTCAGTAGGATGGTTGTGGTTACTGTACAGATAAAAAATGATAGTGGTTAGGTCACTGTATTGTGGACCACATGCACATATACGCAGAATGGGCTAAGGCGCTGAACGGATGAGAAGAGATAGTTAGTGGTAAGGTCAGTATATTGTAAGGCCATATGGACATGGGTGCAGCATGGGTCAGGTCAGTGTACAAATGAAAGGCGATAGTTTTAACGTAAGAATACAGAGGCACGTGAGCAGGATAGGCTAGGTCATTATACTGATGAGAAGTGACAGTTTACAAGTTACTGTATTGTAAGGTCACTGTGAGGAGGCTGGGCTAGGTCAATGAACAGATGATGAAGGATAGTTTTAAAGTCACTGTATTGTAAGGACACAGGGACATGCGACCAGGCTGGGCTAGGTCATTTTACAGATGAGAAGAGATAGTTTTAAGGTCACCGTATTGTAATGACACACGGACATGTGAGCAGGCTGGGCTAGGTCAAGGAACAGATGAGAAGCGATAGTTTTAAGGTCACTGTATTATGAAAACACACGGACATGTGACCAGGCTGGGCTAGGTCATTGTACAGATGAGAAGTGATAGTTTTAAGGTCACTGTATTGTAATGACACATGGACATGTGAGCAGTCTGGGCTAGGTCAATGAACAGATGACAAGCGATAGTTTTAAGGTCACCGTATTGTAAGTACACAGGGACATGTGAGCAGGCTGGGCTAAGTCAATGAACAGATGAGAAGTGATAGTTTTAAGGTCACCGTATTGTAAAGACACAGGGACATGTGAGCAGGCTGGGCTAGGTCATTGTACAGACTAGAAGTGATAGATTTAAGGTCACTGTATTGTAGGACACAGGACATGTGAGCAGGCTGGGCTAGGTCATTGTACAGATGAGAAGTGATAGTTTTAAGGTCACTGTATTGGAGGACACACAGTCATGTACGTAGGATGGGCCAGGTGACGCACTGTACAGATGAGAAATGATAGTAGCAAGCCCAACGTTTATGTGTGTCCCGCCATGCAAGTGCGAGTTAAAATGTCGTTGGGCGGATGAAGGCAGATAATTTAGATACAAGAAAATTTTATTCCCAAAAGGGTACAAGGAACTGCGAAATGTAGAATTACGAAACAAAATATATATTTTAGTTGATAAGTTATCTTATCAAAGATAACTTATCAACTAAAATATATATTTTTGTTTCGTAAGTTATCTTATCAAAGAATGTGAAATATTGGATATAAAAGTATCTTCGCGGTGATGTTACAGTAAGGGGATTGTACCGTAACCTAAGCCAGTGTCACATTAAACTTGTTATACAATAATCAATTGACTTATCTATTTTACTTTATCATCTTGTCCATAGTATGATCATGAACAGTTTACATTTTCTATAAAACTATAAACCTCATCCACTTAAACCTTGATGTGGATATCCGTTCTTAGGAATCTCACTTGCTGGGAAAATAAGTCACGCTGTTGTGATTTTTAGGATTGAATTGATGTTTTCGTTTAATTTGATTTTTTTTTCACATCTTTCGAAGAAAACCCATTGTTTCTCCGAGTTTGGTTAGTTTCTTAAAATTGCATGCAGTAGCCTCTGAATACACCTAGACCTAAATTCCGTCAACTGATACGGCCGTTCCTATAGATAGACAAACAGATAGATAAGAGTTCTGATCAAACGTTTTAGGCAGGTTTCTTGGCCTGATTGTATTACGTTTGCATACAAGTTGGTGCTTATGTTTTTTAGGATGGTTTTTATGGTATTTTTTAAATTACGTTTGACCGGATTCTCTTCATACTTGGCAGAAATATACGTTGAAAGGATCCGTCTGTGTCAGCATTGTTCAACAGGTCACTTTTCAGTGACTTTTAATCTTTTGAAGTAATTTGTAAGGCTGCATTTTTAGGGAATCTGAAATAGACCATTTATCTGAATCTGCTCGGCTAACTGCTTCAAATGACACATCCGAAGCCCTAAAGGCTTTATATATTAAATCCACAGAATGGGTAGCCTTGGCAAAATACCCTACGTCACTAGGGAAATTTGATTGAATATGTATTGCTGAGTACTTAAGAACCAGCTTGGCTAGGTCTTTGCAATTGGGCTGCATTGTGATATTCTCCTAAAATAGTTTGCTTTGAATTGCATTCGGCTAACTTGACAAAATCTTGTGGGGTCATTTTTTTTTTTAAATATCATTTGAGGATGACTACCCGAGCTTTGTACTGTCTGAGATTGTGACGCCACGCATGGTATTGGCTTGATCAATACAGGTGACCCTGGCGTAATTGCCAAGGGTACAAGCCTAAAAATGTGGATTTAGTATTTGTGCAATAACTCTAAAAGCTACACGAGTTAGACGTTAATGTTGCATACGGGGATAGTCCTCCAGAGAGGCTTAATTCAAGTTATACATCGTTGACTTTGACCCAGTTCCGAAGATTACTAGGTTGCTGTAGTAAATGTTTGTGGAACCTGTCAGGGTGCCACGTTGGGTTCAGGAGGAGCTGCTGCATAGTGGGACTTAATAGGAGGAATTCATATGTAGCTGCGATCCTGCGCACTTCCTGTGTTGCCGGGCCAACAGACTGATGCTTCCACCACGATCAGGGCATATTTGTATTATATACTACATAAACATCCATAAATAACACCTTTTCAACCAAAAGAGAACCCATTTCTAATCAATTTAGGCATCTTTTATATTTCAAATGTATGTTAATACGTTTTTTTAATATTATTGTGTGTTTGTGTCGTTCATTTTGTTGATAAAGTAGTTTTGACCATGCTAAATACATGGATCTGCCCTGATGCGGGTGGCTCCTCTATTGCTCAATAGATGTTAGAGTAGGACCGCCTTTAGATATGAATACATCCTATTCCAATAAAAGACAGATTCCATGTATTCGTCATGCTCCATTTTCTTATTGGCCTGAGTAAATGGCTTTTGTTGGCTAGGAAAAAACACTCGCATCAACTTAAAACTAACACAACTTATTTCCCGCCAAGAAATAACATACAACGTAAAATTATCATATCCTAATGCGATGGATACATTATGTCGCTCAACCACATGGCTGCATTAATTTGTGATCCTTTTTTAAAATATGGAGTGAATTTATTCATTTATTGAATGTCAACTCAAATGTTAGAAAACTTGCTGCTGAATTAAAACAACCGCATGGAAGGTACTTTCTTATTTGTGTGCAACAAAGACTGCACCCTTCTGATAACAACGCTTTGACGTTTAACCCTCAGCTGCGGTGCTTCAGCTGCCTGTGTGCCAGTTACAATCCTTTCATTTGCTGGATTGAGCAAAATGCAAGTAATGCTTGGTATATAGTGTCGTCTGTTGGCAATACCTCAAAATAATGGTTCCAAAAGTTCAAAGTCCATTGCCATGAGCTTTAAAAGAGCCGCTTTGAGATTGCATATGGGTGACCTTGACCTAATGGCCAGTGGCAAACTGAATCGTAGATATTGCCATGCTTGTACGGACTGTTATACACGGTAACAAGTTGAGGTCAACTGCCATAAAAAGCAGTATATGTGTTTTGTAAAAAATACGGATTTATTTAATCAAGATTGAATGTCAATTTACAATCATTATCATTCATTTTCGCAAATGCATATTATTATTATTTTTTTTTTACAGATATCATTGTGTTTGATAATCGGGAGAGTTGGTTCAGCAGCAAAACAGTTACCTACCACGTTGCATTGCTGGGTAATTGACAACATAACGGCTGATGGCCACAGGAGGAGCCTTAAGGAGCAAGAATTTAATAATCACTTAAGCACCACGCTTTTTATTTTCAATATTATTATTTTATTTTTTGTAAAAAGTCGAATTCTTTCTTTACTCAGCATACCCCTATATGATAATACAAAATGCGAGATTAAGATACAAAGAGGTATCGCCAAGATGTCGATCAATACGCATGCGCCGCCAGAAGAAGGAATAGCAACAATCGATTGCAAGTACAACAAAGTGTCACTTGTAACATGATAATGTAAAAGAACGGCCACTAGAACAGCAAGGCAGTGCGTGCTTCACCATGCGGTCATCTTCAGGCACTGAGACTACATAGAATATTCTACACCTTGTCTGTGTAGTCATTGCCTTTTTGATCAAATCATTACAAGACTTTCATGTTATAATTTCACTGTACTGCTGATAATTCTTGATATGCAGAGAATGGCCTGTGATGCCATCAAGTAGTGGTAGTTTTCTGTCTAACGTGCATTATACACGTCTTCGTCACGACAGTCTTAGTTGCCGTGACTCACGCTTCAAGCGACACCTTGTGGTGGACGCCATATTCAGCTGTGCTAAGATTTGGAATTTGTGTATCAAATCTTGGCACAGCTTAATTATTACATTTATACGTGCTCTTCTTGGTATTATTTTGTTTTGTTATCCATGAAGTTATGGATATGAAGAATAAAGTGTTTTGTTTTCACAAAATAGGTCAAAGTACATGGCATGTAAATAGTTCTTTATATTATGTTTGCCTCGTGTATGATCATCCACAGCTGGCACATCAACTAAAAAGCCATGATTTTAATTACCTTGCTTCAGCATCGGAATTTATTTTCGTTCTCAATATGAATTACTTTAAAAATGGTTAAATGTGAGTGTTGACGGTCAGAAACAGCTGCATCCCCTGCTCAAAACGAAAATCCAGACACTGTATTCCTTGTGAGGAAACAGAAAAAACAGGCACAAAATATCCATGCATTACAGATCTGGATCAGTGAATAATCATTCGTGTATGGGTTATTCGTTTTAAATACACATACCCCAACGGGCGAACCCATCATTTAACTAGAGCAGGCTGAATTTCCCGACAGAAAATTAAATGTGTCCCCGTGCGCCCTTACTTTTGTCACCATTATTTTTATAAATAAGCATCATACCGGTTCCAATGATCTACAGATATGGTGAAGGTACACTCTGTATTGACATTTCAAAATCTAAGCAAAGATTACCCATGTACATGCAGAAGCACAGGCACAGGCACACTCTTATTGAGGCTCAGTATCCCAGCAATTTTCACTTTAACATATTTCCACTCAGTATTATTGGCAGGGCTATATATGGGACTTAAGATTCCGTTTGGTTTACATGTCTGACGAAGAGGATAAATATTTTTTGTGTTATTTAGCATAAAACTATTTACAATTAAATGGAAGCAAAAAAACAAACAAGGAAACAAGGAAAATATTTACAAATATTTTTACTGTGGAATTTGAATATTCAACCTCTTTAAGTCAAATCTTTCTCCAATGTATCTGCAATGATTTTTAAAAAGTACTCATGTGACCTTAAAAATATAAAATAAGAATAAGTCAATCCTAACCTAGTTCATATTATGGTACATCAACATGCAAAATTTCAACCTCCGAAGTCAAATCCTTGCAGAGTTATTGTGGCCGCGTCAATTTTAAATGACATGCCCATGTGACCTTGAAAAATATGTCAAGGTACCCATCTGCAACCCCAAGCAAGATCATAATATAGGAGCATCTTCACATAAACTTTCAACTTCCCAAGTCAAATGTTTCTTGAGTTATCGCATCCGCAACGCACGCAACAATGTGTTGAAGAAGAAGAAGAAGAAGAAGAAGAAGAAGGAGAAGGAGAAGAAGAAGAAGGAGGAGGAGAAGAAGAAGAAGAAGAAGAAGAAGAAGAAGAAGAAGAAGAAGAAGAAGAAGAAGAAGAACAACAACAACAACAAAAACAACAACAATGACGACAACAGCAACAACAACAAGAAGCGGAAGAAATGGACGCAAATACAATATGTCCCCCCCCCCCGTTGCACGGGGAGACCCAATTAGTTGTGTATTATACACTGGAGCATATTACAATGAAAAATGTTACTGTCTGGTTATGTAAGATTTGCAAGTTCCCGATGGTTTCCTTGAGTGAGGCTAATCCAACTGAAAACGATCAACTGGTTGCTAAATGACAGCGTATTGCTGAAAATACATCGCCTACCCCCCACTGGGTATGAAATTATGTGCCCACGGTCCAGTTTTGATAGGACTTGCAATAATGTTATATCAATAAACTTTTTTGAACTGGAGCACAGTAAGGCGGTTAAACGAACTGCTGACACGTTCTGATACAACAATAGCATTAGATGTATTGGGATCCATCCACATAGTATTCGCGTGTCATGGTTCAATTAGGAACGACAGCATCCGGGTACTTTTGCTGTCATCTCCTCTCATCTTCTTCTTCTTTATTAATATTGAAATTTAAGGATTTAGGGCTTAACTTCACCCACACAAAATGCCTTATTTGAAAGGGATTGGGCAGCGATTCGCCAGCACTCTTGAGTAGGCCCACAGGCAGAAGCTTACTTTTAGGCTTAGTCTTGGGCCGCCTTGCACCAAGTCTTCGTACGACCAATACATTACTGTCAGCTCTGATATGTCTTCCTGGAGCGTTGCCCTCTTAATATGTCACACCCATTCAAACAGAAGGCTAACGAATAGGAGGGCTCACAACGAAAATGTGAAAAAAAATGTCCACAGTGTAATCCCTCTTTTCTTTTAAAGAGGATCCTAGAAAATCAGGCAACCATAATATTAGAATTCATTTTATAAATGTCAATACCTGCAAAGCACCGCAGGGAATCTCCTGACCCGTGTTCTCATAATTGCTCCATAGTCGATTTTATCGCATTTTATGTCACAGTGCACTATTCAAAATGATAAGCCGAAGAGTTCCACAGCAATTTCCCTCTAACTCTCTTGGCCCTCAGCACATTCTCCCAGAGTTTAAATAGGCCTGGTGTATCGAGGAATTAACAAATAGGCTGTCATATATATATATATATATATATATATATATATATATATATATATATATATATATATATATATATATATATATATATATATATATATGAACACACCTCTTTAATGGCTCTTGAACTAGAATGGATCATCATAAATGAGTAAGTATAATGGACAGAAGTATCGACAGCACTGAAACAGAAAATCTTTGTTGGATAGCTTTTGATGTTGTCTTTGTGGTCGTTTGCTCAGCTTCTTGCTGTGTTGTTCCTGTCGCTTGTTCAGGTATATTGGTTGTGGCTGAAAGAAAAAGTCATTGAGTTATATTCATATCACTCCATAATAAAACTCTGCTTGATAAGGTGCTCGGCAATTACCAACAATTTCAAACGTGTGTGTCTGTATTTTTTCATTTGTTTTTTTGTTTTTTTGAATTTTAATTCGTCAAAATTCCAAGGAAGATAAACGACAAAGCGTACGTTCCTAAGCTCCATGCGAATAGCTTTGACGGTGTACATGGTGTAGATTTAGTTCTTAACACCTTATGGGCGCCCGCTTGAACACCATCTAACAAGGCTTAAGATAACCAATCAACTCTTATGAAACCAGCTGGTTCAAAAAAATATAATAAAAAGATTTTTTGACGGGCATTGACGTAAAGAGTCAAAATGTGACTAATATGGCTAATAACTATAGCTGTGGCACAGCCTAACTTTGCAAAGCATATATTTACATGTGTCATCTTTCTATAACATATATGTAACCAATTTCTTACATGTACATGATTAGGGTATTTTTACACAAAACTTAAACAGTACCGCCGAACCTATACATTATAGTCACGCGAAGCGGAAACCATTCACAATTAAAAGCTGTGTGCATGGGATGGTTAATCTGTGTATATTTACGCAGACATTGTCACACTTACGGGTGGGCTGGGTGGTGGTTTTAGTGATCTGTACGTCATAAGCAGATATTGTGCCACTGACAGCCCCGACTGCCAGCAACATGTCTTTCCCCGTTGCACTCTTTTTTGCTGGCACAAACCTACAAACCGACACGACAAGAAAACGATGCATTGTACAACATTGCACAAAATGGCATGACAACGATGTGGCGTATTGTATAAAATGGCATTAATATCATGACAACAAAATTCCATTGTATGAAGCTGGCATTACCAGTTAGGCAGCTCCAATTGAAATGTTACCTAGGTGTCGTATACATGGAGATTCCCAATAAAATCCTGGCTTTTTAATCGAGCTAAAGATTCCGATATGACATTCATAAAAGCTTTCCTTCTGCAGAATTGTCTGTATGGGAATGATCTGTTCATCATGAACAATTTGTCTCGTGGGAAAGGAAGGCATATGGACTTTTCCATGAGGACTGCTTGAAATTTTAAAGGTTTTGAGACTATCACTACACTTTGATTTAATCTACATTTTTGTGTTCAACAAGTGTCAATTTACTGGCGTTAATAGATGTGATTCTACTTAGACTTACATAAGTTCCCGTTTTACTATTCCCCTAGTAGTACCGATACATAATATATATATATATATATATATATATATATATATATATATATATATATATATATATATATATATATATATATGTGTGTGTATGAATATATATATATATATATATATATATATATATATATATATATATATGTATATTATATCACGTTTGGATCGATTTTAGTGCTGTGAAGCATGTGTGTAAATATCATATAGGCCAGATCACTATAAGCCATATAATAAAGTCATTAGAAAGTGCTATTATGGGCCTTCTGTTCGACACATATTACCTATCAGTCAGGCGCACATGCGTGTTTCTGGGTCAATCTAGTCTTAGGGGCTCTTACCAGGGCCTCGGTTTGGCATCGGGAGTGCCCATGTGACCATACACAAGTATGTGGGCCCGACTAATAGTATGGTATGCCAATTAATTAACATACTAGTTGGGTAATGTCTCAAGCGTGATCAGATTAATGTTGTGTGGGCAAGCGGTGACTGCAACCACTGAAGTATTTGTGTAGTTTAACACTGAAATGAGATATACAGGAAGCCACTGAATATCACATTTCGGTTGCTGCTAAATTGAAATAAAACACATTTGAAACCTGTCTTGTAAGACCACCCCTAGGGATGACCAATTGTGGTGTCTCAAATAAGGTGCTCTCTCATCGGAGGAAAAATAACAAGAAAAGTACTGAGCAAAGTATATTGAAAATGTGGTCTTTCAAAGAAGGTGGTCTCTCAAGGCAGGGAACCAATGTATTTGTACGGAGGTGGGGTATATCTTTTATTGAGTTAAAGTGTAATCAAGGGAAGCTTGGACACCTACAGATGTACAGACATGCAAGGATATTTTTCTTCTTTTTTTCTTTTCTTTTCTTTCTTTTCCTTTTTTTTCTGTCTTTTTTTGCTTGTGTAAGGTTATTCACCTGACAAGACCTTTTTGGTGGTTTATCTCTGTTGGTATGTGGTGAATTATATCATGATGCTTTGTACCCAGCAAAACAATGTCCATGGGACCCAGGGGGATAGGCCTGGAAGACGATGAATGAGGGAGAGTTCAATTTCCAGATTTTCTGTTGGGGAGGGGGGTAGGTTAAACTCGAATTTCTTTAATTGGAGTTAGCACACACGAGTGACTCTTATGTATATGTTAGATGTGTTTGTGGTCCATGTTTTAAAATATTTCTGAGCCATTCATTTTCAGTCTTCCTATGATTTTAGCTAATTTTCGCTGATGGGGGCCTGTCCCCTGTTGAAATGGGGGTGGGGTCGGATTTCTTGTTGCCTCCCCTTAGGGCTGGGCCAAAATGGCATTTGACCCCAATTTTATGAAAGTAGACTTGTCTTCCAGTACAGAAATACCATACTTGATGATTCCATATCAAGATCTATGAGGGATGTATGTCCCCAGAAAGTGACCTCCCATCTTTAGAAATATGGGAAAATGAGGTCATCTCAGACTCCCTTGCTCATCAAGCTAACAAGTGGGCTGAGTGCAAAGGGGATGTTATTTATGGGCACAGTAGCTATCTAGGTCTCTAAATCTTTAAGGGATTAGGGTTTCAAAGAAAGACTCCGGCAAGTTTAGCCAATTTGAAAGTAGGACACACTGGAATTTGTAGGGGGTACCCCTTAAACGTGAATGTTTGAGCTGCCTCTCATTTGGCCTATGGGCTGACTCTATGGATATTTTGTGGATGAAATGAACATATCAACTCTCAAAAAGCATCAGACATTCACAATTTATGCTTTCATTTGGTAAATTACGGATTATATACAAACATAAAAGACTGGGTCATGAAAGATGCATAGGTTGCCTTTGTGTCCGCCATATTTGGATTTTTCTCGATGCTGATTGGCTGGCTCAGTATGGATACACTTTGATACCGAGGATGTTCACAGTAAGTGTAGACTCATTATCGGGATGTGTGTGTGTGACTGTATGGCCGGAGGAGTGTCTACAACTGGAAGAGTACCTATGACAAGAAGGGTCTATATCCGGAAGTACTGCTCTACGATAAACTATTATGGGCCAGGCTTGCCACTTCCAGGGTAACGATAGCGTCATTTGCTGTCAGCAAGACTACTGAGTCTCTATTGGAACATTTGGTATCTAGTGGGACACAACTTATTGCAATAGGCCTTAACACGCACGAGATAAACATACATAGCATGGTTTGTTGTTTAAAATTAACTCGCACTGGGTACCCATATATATATATATATATATATATATATATATATATATATATATATATATATATATATATATATATATATATATATATATATATATATATATATATATATATATTATTTACATGAAATTAAAGAAGTAAACGGAGAGAATTTGGGTGAGGTTGATCATAGTGTGGCCAGGGCAAGCCGGGCGCACCGTTGACGAAATACTATAGAGTAATGTTGGGAGTAATTTTCACGGATAGCAAGAGTGAGGTTTTCTGTGCGTTTTAAGCGCGCATTTCGGCTTTGGGGGCAGTAATACTGAGACTTTTTGTTAATTTGTTGCATTTCTCCTTTTTTGTTTGTTGTTTGTGTGCGTGTATGTGTGTGGATTCGGACTTAGCTGGCACCTTTTTGCACTTTCACCTGTGAATTACCTTAAATCTCGTGGATCAATATCCCCCATTTTTCGGGATTTATACAAGTTCTCCCATGTCTGGTCTGTTTCCCCATTTCGATATAGTCCTTCAAACACTGGTGACGTGACGTCAGACAATGAATATACCATGATACTGGACACTTTAGCGTTTCCTAGGAACATGTATGTGACACCGTCTACCTCCACGATCTCCAGTGACGTTGGCTCCGGACCCTAAAGTAGATTCATTTTTTTTACATTTGCAAGATTTAGTTGGTTTTCAGCAAAAGTTAGTGTACACACGTATCATGTAATAATACTAAGGAATACAAACAGTTCACAAAAAAATATATATCATGATTGCAAATACCCATGAGCAAACGTTGCTTCCCATAAAGTTTATTTGCAGAAGAAAAATACGGCATTGAATTCAGCGTGCCATTGAAACTGGTTTCGGAGCCAAAAATTCCCCGGTTTGTCACTTTTAAATGGTTCGTATACCATGGTTGATCAAAAGAAAGAAAGCAAGAAAGAAAGAAAGAAAGAAACAAACAAAGAGAGGAAGGAAGAAAGGAAGAAAGGAAGAGAGAGAGAGAGAGAGAGAGAGAGAGAGAGAGAGAGAGAGAGAGAAAGAAACTAGAAAAGAAGATTTGCTTTAAAGCAAATCTGCGTACCTTCAAAAGTTGTAAATATTAAATGTTACAACTTTCGTCCTTTGGTACTTCACATTCCATTAAGCTTATGGCTGGATGAAAATTTCCAAATGACCTTGACCTTTGAAGGCCACATGTAAATTACAAAAATGTACAGTGTTATAATACCCAAAATTTAAGCCCAACATGAACCAAATCAGATGAAAATTGACCACGTTATGGCAAGATGAAACTTTCAAAGGGCCAGATGACCTCGACCTTTGCACTGTTGAGGTTACAAAAATGTGCAATGTTGCAATACCTACAATTTAAGTGTAACATGATTAGAATTGGATGGAAATTGGCTGAGTTATGACCGTATGAAACTTTCAAAGGTCCAAAGAACATTGACCTTTGACCTTTGGAGGTCACATGACCAATACAAAAACATGCAGTGTTGCAATTGCTACAATTTGAGCCCAGCATGATCAAAATTGGATGAAAATTGACCGAGTTATGGCTAGATGAAAATTTCAAAGGTCCAAATGACCTTGATCTTTGACCTTTAGAGGCCACAATTAAATTACAAAAATGTGCAGTGTTACAATAGCTACAATTTGAGCCCAACATGATCGGATTTGGATAAAAACTGACCGAGCTATGGCTAGATGAAAATTTCAAAAATCCAAATGACCTTGACCTTCGACATTTAGAGGTCACATGTAAATTACAAAAATGTGCAGTGTTACAAACATATTAATTGAAGTTGGATTGGTTACCTGTACCTATTATAGTTTTGAGTATATTCAATATTTAAACTTTCAAATGGCCTTAATTTACATAATTTTCAAAACCGTTGAACCTCTGTACAAAAAAACTCAAGACTTCATGTATGGACGTATAATCATGCCAAGTTTTGAGTTTCTACGTGTAATACTTTTCAAATGAAATTTCATACAAATTTGGCTGTTAAAAAAAGAAAGGAACAAAGAAAGAAAGAAGAAAGAAAGAATTCGTAGAAAAAAAACAATATGTCTTTGTTGGCACACAGATATAAAAAGGCGATTAAGCTGATGTACATATAGATGATGGATAGTTTTGACAATTTGGAGCCACAGTTGAGGTTGTGGTATGGAAATTGTGTCACACAATACCTGATTGTCCGACTGATGGTCCATCTCGTCTGTGGGTAGTTTGGTTTTATCACCATAACCAGAGTTAAAAAGATACCAGAAAGATGAAAGCTTGTGCCTTTCTTCAATATCTTTGCCACTGTCATACACAATGGAGAGATCACTGAGCTTACGAATAGAGAAACTTCTGGTGCCAAATGTGTACAGGTTTGTATATTTGCCATTGCTGTCCTTGTCATTGACTGAAGTAAACAGAAGGCGTCCTGAAACACAATGTCATCAACTCTTACATAACCATACAGGATTCAATTTCCAAATTCAGTACCTATCTCTTTCCAAGCTGCACAGATTTAGATCCATACCTCATATTGCCGTACCAATACAAGGCAACATCTTGTTTTGCTGTACAAATAAGCAGCATAATCTCGCCTAGCCGTGCAACTAAAATTTGTCCAACTCACTAGAAATGCCAGTATTTTGGAAATTTACAGTAATCAGATCGTGCCTAAAAGCAAGAACCAATTACCTTTACAGAAAGCAACCTACGACAAATTAATATTAGAAATTAGCATCTTTGTCGAAAAGTTAAAATATGTAACAAACTGCTCAAGTACTATCCCCGAGTCTTCGTGGTATAATGTTCTATCTACCTTACAGCTGGTTTTTAACAAATATACCCCTCAAAAACAACTGAAATAAAAAAAAAAACAAAACAAAAAAAAAACAAAACAAAACAAAAAAAAAAAAAACAAAAAACAAACGAGCAAAAAAAAAAAACAAGACAAAAACAAAACGCACGCACGCACGCACACACACACACACACACACCACCCATCTCTAATGGACATCCCGAGAGATAAAGACGCTCACGAACAAGAGAACAAAGCCTCTCAGAAAAACATCCTGACTACCATCGTAAGAAGTTTATTCATCTACGTAACCATATCCAAAAGACGACCAGACTGCCTCACAACCAATACATAGCTTACATTATCCCTCGTCACACGACAATTCTCCCAACTGTGAAAATGGCCTAACGAATACCGAGGACTAACTTAGATCTGAAACTCTTAGGGGCCAGTTTTATTCTGTATATAATATAGATGACCTCTCAATTCCATATGTACGCTTCGCGAAAGTCCATATGCCAGCCTGTTGAGATCCAGTATCGCCACCAATGGTACTGATAAAATGCTATCCTACCTACCCTCACAAAGCAGCTGACCCTGACAGTGTTCATATGGAAATATTGACAGACCTGTACAAAGAAATATTCCAAATTCTTCAAAGTTTTTTTTTTTTCATATATTTTTTTCTTGTTGTAATATCCAAGGCCAAGGCATAGTATCGCAGTGCTGGAAAGTAGCAGATAATGCTCCATCTTAACAAAAGCTAATGCTTTAAGGCAAGTAATTATAGGTCAGTATTGCTGACCTGCATATGCTCCTAGGTAATGGAACATGTACTGGTCAGCCACATTATGATCCACCTTTGCCAGAATACCATATTATATGAATAGCAACATAGTTTTTGAGAAAAAAAAGATACTTGAACCCGATCTATTTACCCCCATGCATGGAATTACAAATAATAAGCATTATTTGGAACACATAGATGTAATCATAACAGATTTTGAAAGAAAAAAAAAGGTTGCAGAAAAGTCTCCTACTGCCATCTTCTAAGGAAAAATAGGTACTATGCCATACTGACAAGGTACATGACTTGATTACAGATTTCTGATGTAGCAGACCCCAAAAAGTGTTGGAAAATGGTAAAATTTCATCTCAACTTCCTGCAGAATCTGGTGCCTCCCAAGGCACCGTGATATACCCTAGTCGTTTCCACATGTGCATTAACAGCCTCCAAAACAACAGAGACTTTTCATTCACACTCTGTGGATGATTTCCTCCTGTTCAGAGAAAAATATGTGTCTAGTTATGAGGACACCTCCGTTCTCCAGTAAGACCTGGACCATTTGGCATCTCTGGAAACATCATGGCTGGTGAAATGCCAACCAGCTAGATGGGATATCTTCAGAATGACACACAAACACCCCTTCCTTCACAACTTTACCCCGCACGGACACACCCTATAGTCCGTAGCCAGTGCAAAGTACCTCGGCAAAACAATCGCTTGTGCATTGTCCTAGACTCTATACATAGACAAGACTACCACCATATCCCATTAGACACAAGACCTTAAAGAGCCTCTACTGAAAAACATCCCTTGTATATAAAATTCTAGTCCGATCGCAGCTGCAGTGGTTCGACAATCTTTGAGCCTCCACACCCAAAAGACATCAAAAAGTGGAAGTGGTCGTGGTCCAAATACATGTAGCAGTTTGAGACCATTATGTATCAATGTCGTAGCTCTAAATTCAGTCCAAGTCAAAAACCGTCCAAAGGAGGACAACCAGGTCTGCAATGAAATTGTATCATACATCAACATGTAAGCAACACGTAGTTCCACTAACCGTGGCTTACCCTTGCGTAACGATGGAATAACACTAAAACATGCATGGTCTACGCAATTATTAATTACCTGGTTGTTCTTGCCCCGGAAAATTTTTATCCTGAAACAACATTAGCACACATTTACCCTCCTACTATATCGGTCATCATAGATCTACCTTAAATTCAGTTTCTTTCCACCTAGTATCCCAAAATGCAACAGTCTGCCCTCGTCAGAAGTAACAGCTACCACCATCCCATCCTCTCCGCCCCCATCCCCGGCGACTGGTGAGCTTTCAAAATAACTTGCATGGTCGCTCACCAAGCACCATCCATCCAAAATATCTAACCCGTGTTTAACCTTCTTGCTACCTTCTAACCCTGTTTCGTTTGGCTGACGTGCCTATCCCCGATGCTAATTTTTCTTATTGACTTTGCTAACTAGTGCAGGCACATCGACCAATGATGCTAATGTTTGAGCGTCGGCTGTAGATTGAATTATTACTACATGGCCACCTCTTGTCTCCAAAGCATCCCCCTGACTCGTTATTGCGTCCACTGATGTGAGCGATGGCTTATAATAATAATAATAATAATAATAATAATGATGATGATGATGATGATGATGATGATGATGATGATGATGATGATGATGATGATGATGATGATGATGATGATGATGATGATGATGATGATAAATTATTATTATTATTATTATAAAAACTCATATTACTAGTTGTTTTCCATCGGTTGGGAATGTTAATGACCGACTTTTTAATATCTACTTACCCAGTTTTGTGTCATCTGACAAGGCACTCATAATGGATCCGTTCAGGGCAGGAGCTAACGCTGCAATATACAACACACACATGCTGCTATCTCCGTCGTTTACAAACAAACACACACACACACACAAATACACACATATATAAATATATATATATGCATATAAATATATATATATTATGTATATATATATATATATATATATATATATATATTTTTATATATAAATTTATATTATGATTGGGGAGACTGATTTGCGAAATGTTTGGGATACTCTTATATAACTTCATAGGACTGCAAATACGGTTTAGTGTTTATCTGTTTGATTTAAATCATTAAACATTGGTTCTGTATTTTATGTAGTTGAAGGTACACAGCAATTGCTTATATGACAATACATTCAGCATGTGTTCCCATGTGCTGCCGCATATCATAAGTTGCCCGTCAGCATGAGTACACTTGGCCGGCGCGTGGTGTGCTAGTGCTCCCCCGAGCTGTTGATCCCCGCCAACAGATGGCACCACTAGCAGAAGAAACCCTGAACATTCATATTTTGTGTGAAGCTGTGTCGGTTATTAGGTTATGTAAATTTATCCAGGTCGAGACGTGTGTGTGTGTGTGTGTGTGTGTGTGTGTGTGTGTGTGTGTGTGTGTGTGTGTGTATGTTTCGATCCGAAGATCATGCGAAAGTTTTATGTTCATGCGCAGAGGTAAAAAAAGGTCTCTACTTTTCATCACTCAGTCTAGAGTCCCGGGTCAGATCATCTTTCATTTGATAAAGCTTCAAAGCAAATTATTACACTAATAAGTTCACCAAATTACACCAACCGCTGGCAGCCCGCCACAAAACACGGGATGATATTTAGCTATCATCACGAGTGATGACAACTGATCACACATTGCTTATCCTAGGGGCACATCCCTATGTTGCGAGACAACGTGAAGATGTAAAACACCCCCCCCCCCCCAAAAAAAAGACCCAGGAATATGCATGGGGGCACAACTTACAATTGACGAATGCCGCGCCTCGTACGGCCTCGCTCCAGATTTTGCCATGGGCTTCCTGTGTGTAGCGCTTAATTGCTCCTTTATTGGCTGTGACTAGGTAGTCCACTCCCCCTTGGCGGAAAAACATAATATCAGCAGGCTGATATAGTCCTCGTATGGGCCACTTTTTTATCTTGATTCCTGAAAGTAATGGTAAGATACATCATACTTCAGTTAATTTCTTCCCGTAGATGAGCTTGGATCAGTTTATGAAAAACATCAATCCATCGTTGACATTAACTGAAAGTCGCGCCGATGTGCGAAGACATGGTTGATATTATATGTATATATATATATATATATATATATATATATATATATATATATATATATATATATATATTTGACGGCCTGCAGCATTGTTTTCCGGTTTAGCTTCCTCTGTGTTATATTGCAGACCAAATGTCCAAATTGCCAATTATGGAAGTATTTGATGATTATACTACTAATAAATAAATTGTTAAGCTTCTTTATATTATTCGTGATAACGGAAATTAAGATCTTTTTGTTTACAGAAAACAGTCTCAAGTGGTGGGTGTTTATAAGTGCACCACCTGACAAAGATTTGCTTAACACAATTACGGTAACTTGTAATGGTTAATGGGTGAATTTAAACCGGATTGAACATTTTGCGTGGAAAACAGCCTCTTGTTTTCCAAATGTATTATATAATCACACTAGAGTCTGTTTAATATACAAAACTGGATACTGTCCTCTGGATACAAACACCAACTTGCAATAAGAGGGATTGCAACTACACTGTCCTCATTACTACGGGACATTCCTATTAAATGCGGTGCCGCGTTGGCCCGTAACACTCAAAAAGAGTACCCGCATGTACGGGCAGATTCCTGTATAGAACAGAACAAAATGTTTTGTTTCGGAAAAACCTAGCGACTTCGAAATGATTAACCGTTATTAAAGCGTCATAGTCATATTTCGGAAGCACAACTTGACTTTCGCATAGGAAGGAATCACCATCTGTTTGAAATGAGTAATTTTTTATTGCTATGAATATTCGTAACACCCTTGATTTCCGTCCATAGACCTGTATCATTGAACGATTGCCATTGTTGCCTCGCGACGTCAATGATTGGAGGGAAATTGATCCTGTATTAAACTGACGTAACGCCTTTCAGTCGAAAAGGGCGTTTATGTGTTTAGATGTATTCACATAATTACCCCCGTCCTTGTCACTGCCGTCTAAGCCATAGGTTTCCCACGATGTGTACCCCAGTGGCAAAATATCGGTCACCTGGGCGGACGCCATGTCCAGGACCGCCAGGGCATTATTTTCCTGTAAGGGTATAACGACATGCATGCACAATAATCACAATGCATGGGCAAAGTATAGGCGCTATAACTTTCACATATGGGGATATAATTTTGATGATCATTTGCATTATGCACAAGGGTAAAACAGGCCAATAGACTGGCCCAATTTCGTTCAGCATTAATGATTCTGGGTTGTGACTATCACTCTGGTGATGAACTTATCATCCAGCGCAATCGGCACGTGTCAGTGGTGCAGTGCTCTCCCTGTCCCCTCCCACCCACCCAAATTTATGTGTTCGGAAATTGCTTTATAAAACTTCCACCGTATAGTTCAAGCTATTTGATATGACATACCATGCATCAAAAGTATTTATCTTATATCAAGATATCAACTCCGCACAAAGTGCATGTATTTTCAAGCTTCCACCAGAAGCCTCAATCCGGTGTTAATTTAATGTAACGTCAATATACATGTATATCCCTCTTATAGTTTACTTACTTAGGGCACGAAATTGTATCTGCGCAGTTGTGGTCACCGATATCGGTAATAAATTTATTTTCTTGAAATTTAAGGCAAGAGTCTAGTTAACTGTCACATTCCCACCTGTAAGGTTACATATGCTTTGGTTTCGTCCGTGCTAAATGTTATGGATTCTGGTTCCAGGTCTTGAGACAACTTGTTGCTGTTTGCATCTCCAGGATATATGAAACGCACGCCTTTTTTCACAAGTTCGGCTTTCCTGAAAATGTATTCACCATTACATTGTGAGATGATATAAGAAGACTTCCGGGCTAGATTGTCGATGGTGTCATTTATTCTATATCGTGATCCAATATATAACACATCAATCAATTTTATTTGTGGGCTTGAATTGCATTTCATCACAAACACTATGGTCGCACCAACCACGGTCCGTCCATTAGCCTTATCGGAAGCTTGAGTTCAGATTTTAAATACAGCGTCCATAAGTGCATTTGAGCACCCGCGGCCTATTTCTCCTGTCGAGAAGTAAGCAACATATAGAATCACAGTAGGGATTATGATATACGTTATGTTAGCAGTGACTTCTAAAAATTGCGCTATGAAACATACAATGTTCACAGAAGGAACAATAAAGTATACCTTATAAAAACAAAAACCAAAAAAAAAAAAAAAAAAAAAAAAACCAAACAAAAAAAAAAAAAAAAAACTGGATGTGAAAAAAAGAAATATATTCATTATTTTTTATGCAATGTAGGTAGGAAGTATACGCCACAATCTGAGCCATGGAGAGTGATTAATATAGGCTTGGCTCGCTTCGCAATCCATGTAAAAGATATGGGTCTATACTTTTTGTCATTATTGTCAATTGTCCTGTATTTATACAGCTATTGTAGTGTAAACATATGTATTTAGTCTAAACAACCTAATAGTTACATGGAAAACTGTTTATAACTGGAAGCTTTCCAGGACATGAAGACGCACTTGATGCATACATAATTACACACAGGACTTCAAAACTTAACAATAGAATTCTGTACAAAAGTGTATCCCAGATGAATAACACATACACACACACGTATATATATATATATATATATATATATATATATATATATATATATATATATATATATATATATATATATATATATATATATATATATATATATATATATATATTTATATATACATACATATATATATAGATGTATATATACGTATATATATATATACGTTTATATATATATATATATATATACGTATATATATATATATATATATATATATATATATATATATATATATATATATATATATATATATATTTATATATATAAGCTCAAAAATAATACAGCTATGTTAGAGGTGCACAGCAGCAAAGATAGCTTGACTGATGACAACACTTCCCAGGTGTAAAGAAGATTTTGATTTACACCTGGTGCAAGCATTTTACTACAAATTTCAGAAGTTTCCTTCTGGGCCCATAAAATATGGGACATTTAAATATAAATACAGTTCATTTTCGTCTGGAGCATAGCTAGGGAAGATATAACGTTTAATCTAAATTGGTCTGTGTTTAACTGGGGAGTCACCCAGTCTGAGCTACGTGTGACATTACCAGCAAAACGGTTTCCAGAAACATGAAATTCGGCCACCTTGTCACTGAAAGTAGTTTCCATTGAACTTTGGTTTTGAAATCAGATAACGAGCAATTGTGCAAAGTGAACAAATAATTTTCATGGAAATGTGGGGTATTATTTTTCTTTTTTGTTTGTTTGTTTGTTTTTTCATGCAATCTTTTAATTCTTCTGAAAATGTAACGTAGACACAAATTTTTTAAAACGAGAGTCTCATTTCCCCGGTATTTGTCCTGTTCTGGAGTTAAGGACGTTTAAAATTGAAAGGATGACATCTTATTCAGACATCAAAGGGACCTGACTTTAACTCATTGTGGCGAAAAAACTACCATAAAGGTGAAAAATCTAAGACACTCTTTTGTCATTTACCCTTTTCGCATGCGTTTGCCACAAACCTGATGTTTCTACGAGCAAAAGTAAAAAAAAAAGAAAAAGATTCAATTCTAAATTTAGGTAGTGTCCTCATTGTAAACAGATTCCCCATTCCTTAGATTTTTATTGACAAATCCAAGTACATTTGAACATGGCTCATACACACACATTAAACATATCCATTACAATAAACAAAAAAGCGACTAAAACGACAGAACGCATATAGTCAATAAAAGCAAAAGAGAAATTGAAACGTCAAAATAGAATACCACTCATAAAAATGCCACATCAAAGGAGAACCGTATCACAAGTTGTTTTTAAAAGCCATTCAAATCCTAGTGACCAGATATGTGCGTCTTACAAAGGCTTGGTTTATATAGTCCAGGACCAGGTTCACCAGGACAGGGTTCATGATTTCCACATCACCAGAGTTGTAAGACATAAGAAATATAAACTTTTCCATGTCAGTCAAGTTGGTTGAATTCAGTGACAATGAACAATTTGTCAAGTAAGGTTGGACGAAGATCATCATAAGAATTACACTTTAACATGAAATGCATTTAATCTTCAACACAGTTACCAATATTACAGGCATGGCATAGTTTAAAATAGCGGATATCAGCCGATGTTTTAGGAACTGAATACCTGCCTAATTCGATATTAGGAAGTGGGCGCTGGTTCTCAATTTAGTAATTTCGCACCGTGAATATCAATTGATACCCAACAAATAACTCATGATGAAATCCTGCTTTCATTAACAAAATGTATGTCCGCAATTTAAACCCCTGTTCTGAACCATTAGAGTTACATCGAATATAAAATAACCAATTGCTGACATAAGTGGAAGAAACTTTTTGATGAAATAGGAATGGATATCATAATGTTAACGTATCTAACACTATATAACCAATTGCTTTATATGTAATATTAACATTTTTTTTTGCTTATATAAGCCCGAAATGTCTCTGTTTGCCCTTAAGATACCTTACAGTAATCATCAGTAGGTACATATCATTTTTCTAACTTGCTGAATGTGGTGGTTTAAAGTAAAGGTCTGCTCGATGTTACTTCATATTGCCATGCATTTTGCAGTTTCTTGTATTTTAATTTGCTGCCATGCAATTCTGTCGTTCAATATGGACTAGTTACTGTGACTCCCTCCACCTTTCGCATTATCACAACTTGATGATCAGTTGTCATTGCTATTAAAGTTATTGCACTCTTGATATGAAACATATTCTCTCTCTTTTAACACATGTACAAGAAGACGAATGTTACGATGGGTTGTTAACTTGCAGCTTATCTTATATCGAAAACGTCTTGCCACTCGTAGCTAATTAAATAATAATATAACATTGTTAGGGAATTGGTGCATTAGGAATTCCTTTAAAAACTGTTTATTCTCCCGATTTGAATGTAACCTTCATCTAGAGTCATCTTTATCTATCATACGAAGGGAAGTTTCTCCGCTATCTGTTCCGTTTGTTTTTGTTTTTGTTTGTATTTTTTTGTTTTTGTTTGTTTATTTTTTATTTTTTTATTTTTTGTTTTCCTCGTTACTGAGACACGGTGCTCTTCAATTGGCAACTATTTCAGCTTATACCATATATGTGCTACGTTTATTTGTGTTGTCATTAGATCCCCTGATACTTGTATGGACTATCCTTGCTTACACTCTAGTATCACATCTTTGGTTTAAACCTATTTTATTCAAAAAACAATCGGCCGACAGGCTCACCAGCCTATATTAGGGCCTCTTGTACATATATGACGATACAACAATGGAATTGCGAACACCAGTACACAGATAGTTAAACATACAGGACCACAAGAAGATAAAGATAGGTGGGAATATAAATGGATTGGTGTGTGAGCTGGGAAAAAAAATTCAGGATACAGTAGGCGTAACATATTTTTGGTATTATATTTTGAACCTATTTGACTCCTTAATAAATTTATGGACTGCTTCAAAAATTTGCTCATTTTGCTTCTTTATATTTCCTGCACCCTTAATACCACATAATACTGTTCTTATATTGAAGCTACCATGCACCACTATTTTTTGCTGCAGATCGTTTCGCAAAATAATATATTTATTACATTCAAAAAAGTAATGATAACTGGTTTCTTCCCTAGCACCACATGAACATGATGGGGAGTCAACAACTCCTATTCTAAAGAGATCTCTGTTCCGATGACTGCAGCCCATTTTCATCCTAGCATGGATAACAGCAATTTTTCTTTCACCAAGATTGTAGTGATCATTACATTTGGGCTTATTTCTGTTTAGTTCTCATTTGAATTCGTCTAAGTGTTCCAAATTCCTAGTGGATCGGGGTAGTGAGTTCCACTCACGTATGGTTGATGGAAAAAATGAATTAAAATATGTATTTTTCTTAGCCTCGAAAGTATGAAGTTGGTTTGTTCGTGTTGATATTTTTCCGGGTAACAAGTTTAAGAGATAGTTTGGAGCAATACCGTTAATAATTTTGAACATAAGCACTAATCTATGTTTCCTTCTACGTTCAGCCATTTTTTCCCAACCTGTTTCAGAATAAATTTGTTCAAGACCTGTATGTGCAAGTGCACCTGTTACCCCACGGGCTGCTGCCAGCTGAACAGATTCCAAACGGTCTTTGTCAGCTTTTGTGCATCCATCCCAGACTACACTAGCATATTCCAAACATGGAAGAACAAATGAGAAGTAGAGTGCTTCCAACGATCGCCTATTAAACTTATACTGTAATCGCTTAAGAACTCCAACTAGTTTTTTTGATTTAGCAACCATGTGGTCAATATGAGTTGACCAAGAAAGATCTCTAGAAAACCAGAGACCCAGATGTTTGTGTACATTGACATTCTCAATATCGCTATTGTTGAATGTCAAGGAAGGATGATCAATAATATTAAGTTTCCTACTGACTACCAGGGACTTAGTTTTTTGGGGATTAAACGAAACGAGCCACTGGTTGGACCATTCTGATAATGATGACAAGTCATGATTTAGTGTCTCTGTAGCTATAATAGGATCATTTACTGTAATGTATAGAGTCGTGTCGTCTGCAAAGAGTCGAATTTCAGAATTAACAATTTCAACAATATCATTTACATAAACGAGAAACAGTAGTGGTCCCAAAACTGAGGCTTGTGGGACGCCTGCTCTGATGCCCCCCCCCCCCCCAAGATGAAGCCTGGCCTTGGATGACCACCCTTTGGGTCCTTGCAAACAGATAATCCTCGATCCAATGAATAAGTGGACCTTGAATTCCTGCTTTTTTAACTTGTGTATCAGACCCGGATGGTAGACTCTGTCAAAGGCTTTTGTGATATCACAAAATACCACACGTACTTCCTTCTGCAGGTCCACAGCTTTTGAGAATTCATGATAACGATAAACCAACAGGTTTACTGTTCCATCTCCGGGTATAAAGCCAGATTGTTTTTCAGAAAGAGCATAGTTGTCACGTAAGAAATTGAAGATGTGCTTAAAAACAGCACGCTCAAGGACCTTGCCCACGCAACTTAACAGTGAGATTGGCCAATAATTACTGCATAATTCGGGTGCACCACCCTTAAGAATGGGTGTAACGTGTGCTTTTTTCCATTCCGATGGAAATTTACAGTCTTGGAAGGAGAGATTCAGCAGTTTGTGAGGGAAGGAGCAATACTGGATGCTGCTTCCCTCAAAAGTATTGGACTAGTACCGTCTGGTCCACATGCTTTATCTATATTCAAGGACTTCAAGATATCAAGTATACTTTCTTCATCTAAAGTTATAATGTCCAACAAATTTTGTGGGGATGAAGGTTTCCTAGGAAGTGTGAAGCTAGAATCATCTACATAACAGTGCTTAAGAAAAAATTTGTTAAAAGCTTCAGCCTTGGATTTACTGTCCGATATGACATCGTCGTCGGTTTGAAGGGAGGGAACTGACGCGTTTGAATTACCGGACATAAAATGTTTTACAATTTTCCACCACTTTTTACTTTTGAAGTGTCCGTTGTTCACTGCGTCACATTGCTTTGCATGATAATTTTCTTCAGTTTTCCTTAAATCACTAATGTATTTATTGCGCAGTTCACGGAAGTAACCCCAGATGTGTGGGTTTTCATTAGATGCCTTAGCTTTTTCATGAATTCTGTGAACTTTGCGCTTTTGAGCCCTTAATTTAGAAGTATACCATGGGGAATCGTTTTGCCTAATACAAACATTTTTGCTTGGAATACAGTACCGAGCTACATCCAAAAATTTATGAGTCCAAGTAAGACAGGCCAAGTCGACATTCGGTTCATCAAAGCAGGCGTCCCAATCGACCTCATTTAATTTTTCCCTGAAGAAATCAAAGTTGGCTTTAGAGTACTGCCAAATAAATCTTTCATATGGTTTATCATTTTTAACCCGATAAAGTAAACTTGCCATCACTGTGCAATGATCATTTTGAGCAACTGGAGATTGAACAGACACACGTGAAACAAATTGGGGAATATTGCTTAGTATTTGAATCTTTGATGCAGTTTGCCCAGCCAAGTGCTATCCAATGGTCGTGTATCATTTCTGTTTGTCCCTTTTGTCACAGTATGTCGCTTGTTTAGTTCCCTGATTACTGCATCAAAATACATTTCAACCAACTCCACATAAACCCTTTGCTGACGTCCATTCCTTTATATCACCATTCCTTATAGGTTTTAAGGGTAAACTGCCACTCGTCTGCCTGCTCTCTGCTACGCCAATCATACTACCAATCAAATTCAACATCGGCCTTTCTTTTTCCTTACGTTTTCTCAAGAAATCATGGAAATTATTATTGATCAATACAAAGTGACAATCGGCCTTTTCTACAATAAACGAAATTTAGTCCTGTCGTTATCTTTCTAGGACAGTTGTAATGTCGAACTTGAAATAGCTGCCTCCTTTTTCTTTTTCTACCTCAATGCAATAAACTTCTTTCTGTCAGGGTACATGAGCTCACGACACATACAGTTAATCCTACTTAAATTTTCCAGTTTGCCTTCGACGTGCATCCAAATCCTGGATCCATCAACACTCCCACCAATAATTATTTAAAACTATGTCATTCAAATGTGCGTAGCATATAAAGTTCAGGTAAAATGAACGATCTTCAATTATAAGAAAACACGGAAAGCTTTAGTATAATTAAACTTTCTGGAACTTGACTAGATGCGACCTTTCCTGATCAACTCCTCCACATTGACAATTGTCTAACTCCTTTCAGATGAGATCGCTTGACAGGCAGAGGTAGAGGTGTTCTGACTTACGTCAATTGTTCCCTATCATGCCAGAGGTGAACAGACTTAGAAGACCATAATTCAGCATGTGTTTGGGTAAAAATCGCCACAAAACATGAGGTATTGTTACTATGCCCCCCCCCCCCCCCCAGTCAGCCCGCTGAAATCCGAAACACCTTTCTAAGATGTTTAGCCACGTCCGTTTTCACAGCAACTGAGAGTGAACCATTTATTCGTATCATTACCGGCGACTTTAGTGATCGATGCTTTGACTGGGACTCTACACACCAGGAAAGTGACCATAGTGTGGCTTTATTTGATCTCATATCCCAAAATAAGCTATTTCAGCTAATCAACGAACAGACGATCGAGAACCACTGACCACACCAACAACTTACTTGATCTCATCATTACAGACTCTGCGGGTCTTGTGTTAGACTTTGGTGTACTAACCCCTTTCTCCAACTCCGATCATGCAGTTATTTTTTGCTCTCTTTTTCTCGGTAAGTTGGCATACGTGCAGTGATTGAAATGGAGTACATCTTTACTCGGAGATCAGTTAGGTGGCTGGTAGACCTGTGTAAGCCTACTATGCGAAAAGTGCTGCATTGGGGGTAAATATTACAGTTGAATCAAGTCCATGATACAATAGACTTTAATACTCGCCATCCAGTGATTGTGTGTATTTCATGACTTCCGTCGGAGATCATGACCTCAGAGCTGCGCGCTTCGGTCATGATATCCGACGTCAGTCAAAGAATACACACAATCACTGGATGGAGAGTACCAAAGTCTATATCCCACTTTATTAGTACCATCTTGATGCACTGTAGGGTTATCTAGTTAAAATAGATATGCCAGGACTAAAACATGACGCCTTCATTCAAAGTGTTGATCAACTTCAACGGGCTCTCGGTGTACATGCGGTCTTAGATCATTTTGAAACTTGGCTAATCCGCAAAGGTCACTAGTCTACTGAGTGTGTTTACACATTTTATGACAAAACCTTAAAAAAGGTTACATTTTGAGGATATTTTGCAGAAAAAGACACTGAGGCACTCAAACGCCAGCATGGCCATGGCATGGCCACAGTATGCCTGGTTTCGCAACTTGGCGCAGGTTGGTCAAGGTGGTACTAAGCCTGGGTTAAGTCTGATAGACAGCAGGGTGCTTGGCAACAAGGTAACCGATGCCCGATATAAAATGGGTCTCGTTAGGAAGATCTACACTCTGTTTGTGACCCTGAAATTCCTTAAAAGTGTTCGCAAATCTTCCTCTCAGTTACAAAACACATGCCTGAGGGAAAAAGGAGTAGATATAGGACAATAATGTTGAAGGGGCGGTAGGACCTACAGCTCAAAGCCACGGACCAAAGCTCTTCATACAACCATGACCAGTGGTCAGTTGAGACCGCGCATCCCAACGGGAGCCTCACTGTGTCACCAGTAAGTACGTACCGCTGCACCTGTCGGGCCGAAGCCTACCCAAACACACACCACTCGACCACGAAACTCTTCGAAAATTCACTATTTACACTGCAGCTTCCGAGAATTGAATCAGTGCATGTGGGACTTCAATAGGTCTTACAGCATATACGAAACAATCAAGAAAATTTCCACTCAGAAAAATTATCTAACGTATATTATTACCATCACTAACGTTCGACCAACACTGAGTCAAAACAACGTACGTTGACCCATCGTTAAGTTTAAACTAACATCGTTACCCTGCAAATTTATTGTAACCTAAATTTCCAAATACAGCCGACCAAATTTCATTTCCGTGAGTAAAATCAGGACCACTTACTTGTCATTGAACTTGGTAAAAGTAACTTGTTTATGCTGGTGATTATTAAATTGACCCGCAGTGTTAAAGGTTATAACTGAGATGGATCCGTCCGGATCTGTGAAGACTCCACTGGACACTTCTGGCTCTCCTTCGTTTGTTACTATTGCTGTACGGCAGTCACGTGTTGTTTTGATGGACTTTGGGGCCTCGTGTACTGAACGTAGATGAAACATGAAATAAGTTGACTTCAGTGAAAATCGTACATATGTTTGCTGCTTTTTGAAATATATCAGCAACATATTCCTTCTCCCTTGTCTTTGACAGCTCTATCTATATTTTTGTTATTTATTTTCCTTACAAGGATATTTTAGACTCGTTACCTGATGTTCCCAGTGGCTAAGCGGGGTCTCAGTAGCAGCAGAAAAAAATCAAAGGTGACTGTGTGCTTTAAAGTTGCATTCAGCACTCTTTTGACCTGTCTACCATCTTTTGACAACTGCATGTTTAGACAGCAGGCATAATCATTTCTCGCTTGTACAGTTTGTTACATCATGGACCTATTATCGGAAGGACTGAGCACCGCGTATTTCAGTAGCGCAAAACCCATTAAGCTCACTTATACGAATAAACAGTGTCTTCGATCCGCCTTTGTTTTACGCTGATTGCCGCAACGCGATAAGCGATAAGCGGGGCCCTTCGTTCCGCGGCTCTGGTACCGCCTGAGCGGGTGGCAGTCACACTTGGGCAGGCACATTCATCTTGGCAACCCGTGGCGTCATTTGACCGGAACTTAAACGCTTGGATGCGCAATGATATAAGGGGCCTTTCGTACTGAGCATTCGAATGCGCAAGCAGCCTTGCCGTTCCCGTTCCGCAAAGACGAGCAAATGGTGTTCGAATTTTTGTTCTGCGATGGTTAGTAGGGATTTTATGAAGGGATTGCCGTCTCTATGGGACTCCTTCGCTGTTGATCAGTTAAGACAAACCTTATAAGATTCAGACGCTTTTTACAATAAATGCTGGTCGAATGCAGAACTTTAAACCTACATAATACGATTGTATACAAGCAAAGGTTGATTTTGGTGCAGTTCAAATTTACCGCCAGTACCGGCGTATCTTAGAATTTTGCGATCAAAAAAAGGTCAAATTGTTGATTTCCTGGCCCAGTATCCAATATGGCGCCTGTAGATGCCAGTAACATGCATAATATCCCCATGCCATAGAGTCATGGGTATTTTCATTCCGTATGAACCTACTGTGGTGTACTTAAACGTTTGAAATGCAAAAAATATAAAATGAAATAAAAATAATAATAATAATACAGTGGACCCTGTCTTGAGAGACCACTCCCATGAAAGCCCACCTGCCTTGAAAGACCACTAGTCAAGATATTTAGTAAATTTCATGTTATTCATGGTACTCAGCAAATACAATAAATTTCGGACACAAAATCTGTGGTGTTGAACGCCATTGCCGATGTTATTCTAAAACAGCTGATTGGAGGAAGCGGAAGTACCGGAAGTACTACGGAGACTACCGAAGTGTACCTTCGGGTCACCGTTTTACGCTCGGGAGACCAGCGGCCGCGAATACACAATTGACGCCTGCGAGTTTTATTGCCGCCTACCCGCTGTGGCGGTAACAAAGCTCTGGCGTTTGAAGTGCCGCTGGTGCTCAGTCCTTCCGATAATAGGTCCATGGTTACATGATAGGATCAGTAAATTTTCGTGAGTTCATGGCCTTTTTTCACTGACCAACATTTCGGTGTGCACCAAGACCTTGGGAGATTCAAACAGTGTAACGCCATACAAGATTGAGACTTTGCAAACTCGTGCGTGGGGACATAAATATAGCTTCATCAGTCTAGCACATCAAAGGAAGTGCTGCTGCAACCAACCTATGTTTCTGACTGCAATCAGTGATTACCATTTCACAGGGCATCACTATCAAATAAAGCTTTTAAATAAAACATAGTACAAAAAGCAATTTACAATATGAGAAACACTTGAACAGGATGATGTAGCTATCGAGCGTCTTGGTGAAGCTATTTTTCATAACGTGCCCCACTGTATTAGGTGACAGCGGCTACTTGATGGGATCATTCCCGTAAATGACCGGAGTCGAACACATCTAATGATTTAATAATTTACTAGCACCATGTGTATATGTGTAAGTATATATATATATATATATATATATATATATATATATATATATATATATATATATATATGTATATATATAGATATATATATTATAGATTATAGCATGCTTTGTTGACGATATGAAGTGTATCAACAAACACTGGATGCCATATAGCAGGACGAATGAGCGAAATGAACGAGTTCTGCTTTTTGATGTAGTATCCAGTGCGAGTTGATTACTTCATACCGTCTGCAAAGCATGCTATAAAACTTTTATCTCACGTTTCGGTCGATTTGTACATTTCAATACACAAAGCAAAAATAAGAACGACATTCGCAGAAAGTTTTACTCCTCATCAACACAATTACCGATGAAACCGGCAGAGTACCGATAACACCGGCTGAGTACCGATACATCATATCGCGGCACTGTAACTTTTAGGCCTACGATACGGTATATATATATATATATATATATATATATATATATATATATATATATATATATATATATATATATATATATATATATATATATATATATATGTGTGTGTGTGTGTGTGTGTGTGTGTGTGTGTGTGTGTATTGATACATCCTTCACTAAGCACTTGCCTGCGTAGACAGACCCTTCTCACCGCGGTCCGACTGAGGGCGAAAAAAACATAACCCCGCTCGAAGGGTCTGCCGAGGACATGCATTAATCCGTTTCACAGGGCAATAAAACTGGTCATAAAACTTAGGTGCGAAGATTTCTGATATGGTTTCTACGGGACGGCGGCCAATAGCGAATTTGTGTAATGGACGGAGGGCCCAATAGAAAAACTGTGTATTGCACGCAAGGCCAAGACGCGCGACGGTCATAAATATGCATGAGTAAACACTGTGGTGACCGATCAGCCAATCAGTGTAGCCGCGTACGTCACTTCCGCTCCAGATCTGTCCCACGTTGGTAAACAGTGGCATGTTTTGACAGCACTTACAGTAGCGGGAATATACAGATACAGATCTGAAATATACAGCTCGTTTTACTGAAGTTTACCGTGCCTATGGGTTTTAAACACATCACTATTGCGGGGAGAGAAAAATTAAAAGCTTTTAATATGAACATACAAAAGGCAGCAGATTTTTCGTCAAACTGTTAACTAACCATTTGGGTACACAATGTACTTCATCTGCTACGATTGTTGTGACATTCTTCTGGTATTTGTCCGACAACAGCATGTCTCTCCATCTTTGGTTCTTTAGCCAAGTTTCAGGAGATGCCATCACTATTTGATACTTCCCATCTTGCACTCCGTCATTTTCCCCCAGAATACACGCGGAAATCCCCATTGAATTTAGTTCAACAAGGTGCGATTTTAACAAGCTAACTAGCGGGCACACAAGAACAACTATCCCATCGTCTTTGCCCTGGATGATATCGTATAACTTGGGGATTACTTGAAAGGTGATGGACTTCCCACTGCCTGTAGGTAGTATAACAAACGTATCCCTTTTGTTCACTATTATTTCATATAGTGCTTTATTTTGTTCTGACGATGTCTCAAAATCTTTGCCGCACGCATGAACTGCTTTTTTAACAAAGTCCCGGAATTCGTCATCCATGTTTAGGCTGTTGCAGGCAGCGTAGGGTAAGCCACGATGGCGATGCAACAGGTACGGTCAGAGCTATTCTGCTCTGGAATCACCGTACACACATCGCATCCCACAGTAGCCAATTCACCCCTATAGGCGCTAATTCAATTATTCGTTGATTACCTTATCTCAATATCAAACACTTTTTAATTGCTACCGTACCGCCTGCCAATACACAACTCGTTCGCACCTGGGTTAATTACTTAGATACAACCATGTCTACGACGCTAAAATTATCCCAGAAGGCTACTCGCATTTATGACTTCCGCTTCACAGCGCAGCCAATCAGGGTGGCCCGTTTCACGGAGCATCAGCGCTAGGATCTGAACGCTGATGCAGCTCCTCGGCAGACCAAGTCCGCCGTCAATAGAAATCCACAATATGAATAGCGCGGCGGTATTGGTCTGTCTACGAAGGCAAACTAAGCACACACGAGTGGGATTTTAAAGAATCCACGTGCATATGTGCCACGGTATTGGTAGATCTCATTTCCTATTGGCAAAAGCCATACTGCATATGTATTAGCCTAAGTTGGTGAATAACGGCCAAATTTGTTTTTTTTTTACAAACACTTAGTAAATACCCCATGTAAATGAAGCAATTGCCCCTCACATGGTAGTATATGACATGCTTCATTAGGGTTAAACATTCAAAGAACACGAAATATTTAAACTACAAGTTGCATCGGGGTCTTTACATTCAATACTGTGCATGCCTGAAAAACTTCTGAGTGATAAAGTAGAAAAGCAAACTGTTGCGGTATACTACACGATCTAGAAGGTCATTATCCCAATCGGTACCAATCCAAGGGATCCATCTGATTATAAATTTGACACCCCCAACGGTTCTGTAAGACCACAACAGCAGGCGTATAAAACAGTGTATGGTACTGGGTCTGGTAAGTCATGTTTCAATAATTAGCAATAAGCATTTTGCGTACCTTGGATTTGCGTGATTTTCTCCAGGTATCCTTTTGATCTATCAAATGGTTTGTAAATGACGACATTGCCCCTCTGCGTTAAGCGTCTAGAGCGAATAAGAGCCAAAACATGGCCATTACACACCGTGACGTCAGCACCAACGTCGTCGAGAATCACGTGAAACAGTCTGGTCATATTAGAAGGATTTGAGACATCAACCACTTGCAGGGCCTTTCTTCCTGTAAACATTATTCAGCTGTACATAAGATAAATCATGCTTTTGAGCTATGTTAGCATACCATTGAGAAAAGGAAATGTTGTGCTCATGTGTGGAAAAAACATGAGTTCAAACTAAGTCTGGATTGTGTGTACAAACCCTAATGTTTCATTAAACAAAATTTGCGTTGAATACCAAATCATTGTGCCCATTATTACTGTATTGATTGTCGTGATCAGTATAGGGATAGCAGCGAAGATCAGTTATAAAAATGTGTAACGGCTATGTTGTTTCCAATAATAGCAAAAGTGGCTGACTTATGTCTATGCGCTTGTACCTATAGAAATCTCTTTAATTATCTTCGTTCTTTCTGCTCAACCTGCTACCTCTTACCATAAGCATCGAGGCTAGATCCAGATCCAGGTTCCTTGGAACAAGCTACGGTTTGAATGAATGAATGAATGAATGAATGGATGAATGAATGAATGAATGAATGAATGAATGAATGAATGAATGAATGAATGAAACTTACTGGCAATATTAAAGAATACCTTTGACTTTTCAAACGTGCCCTTTGGTGATAACAACGTAACCAAAAAATAAATTATGTAGTGTATTACATCAAAGTCTTCTAATTTGATTATAAATGTTCAATTTTCCATTTCCAAAAAGAAAGCATGTAGAGAAAATGTTGACTATTCTCTCCAAATTTGTCTGTTTGTTTGTTTGTTTTGAATGGGCGACTGAAAACTTCTTGCCGTTTATTAAGATATTATCTCGCCGTCAATTCTTGAGCATGTTTCGCATTTTTCCCTCCCAACGGTCCTTCAAAAGGTCTTTTAGGTCTTCCGGTTGCAATCTCAAGATTAAGGGTGCTAATTCAGAATAGAGTAATCACTTTTCCAATATCAATATACTTATCCACAACAAATATCGGTTCGTAAATAATAACCTATATTTCTTCACAGAGGACTGTCATGTCCAAGATATGCTTAGGATTTATCGTTAAAAAATAGTTGTTCTGACTACAGTTCTTCTCATTTTTATGACTTTTCGTTCCTTTTTGCTTGAAAGGAAGCATTCTTGTGTGTGTGTGTGTGTGTTTGTGTGTGTGTGGGGAGGGGGGGGGGAATACAGTTCGCCTTTCCCTGCTGGTATGGCCAAGGATTCATTTTTGTTGTCTGGTCGTTATGCAACAAACTGTTGCTTTATTACGCATGCATGCAAATTCCGCTTCTCTGCGGAAGATAGCTCCTGTTTTCTCCGTAGACTCAATATAAAATTACCCCCCCCCCCCAAAAAAAAAAGATTACTCACCCATTGTATACGCAATTTGATTTTGCTCATCGTACGCAAAATTCTTGATAGCCTCCTCCCCCATGACATATTGTCCTGGATCTGTTGCAGTCCAGAATGTGGATGGCAGATAAAGACTTGAAAGTGGCTTTATTGCCACTTCTGAAGTTACCATGGTAACCAACGTTCCAATTATAGAAACTGCCAAATACCCGGACATGTTTCTTTGCTGATGCTGCAAGTATAATTGAACATTTTGTAAGCCACATCAACTTTTTTTTTCTGTAAAGCTATGAGGCATGTGAACTTCACACGTGACTACTTCCAGGGTGTCGACGACACGAAGACTGACTTATGAGCCCCTGAGGAATCATTCATCTATCTCCTGTCCATCATCCTCAATAAACTGGAAAATATTGACATAACTTATTGCAAAGACAGCATGACTTAGATCTTATGAATGCACTGAATTTAAGAATCTCTGATTGTTGTTGTTCCTTAATCAACTGCTTCCTTTGTCAGAATGTGACGCGCACACCACCGCTATTAAAAGCTACTTACTGCTACGATCACACCCAAAACTTCTTCTGTAGTAAAACTGGTCATCAGCGGAAAAATACAGTATTTTGCTGTTTGCATTTTGCTCAGCATTGCTTGTTCGATACATGAAAAAAGTACTTTGAAAAATTGAGTAAGTAATTTTGATTGAAGGTTTTAACATTGAGGTCACGAACCACAAATGAGATGCTGGCTGACATGTCTGTTAGACTGAAATATATCTAAATACTCAAACGACTAAGCAAAAACGGAGGAGTTGGATGCAAACGTGACTCTATTTAGACAACGTTTTTTTTCTTCTGTATACACGCCCCTGTGACTGATATAGTATGCTCTTTGATATCTAGGTCGCGTGCGTGTGAGAAAAGCACAGAGTGCAACACACACACTACACTTACATACATACATACATACATACATACATACATACATACATACATACATACATACATACACACACACATATATATCTACAGTAAAACCTGTCCTTGTGGACACCTGTCTACTGTGGACACCTGCTTAATGCGGACAGTTTTGGCCAGAACCGAATATTTTTAAGTCATTTTCATATTGGTGATACCTGTCTACAGTGGACACCTGTCTATTGTGTATTGCGGACACTTTTGTGGGTACCAAATGCAAAAACAACCTGTCTATTGCGGACACAATATATCAATGCATTTTTTGGAACTTATGTTCCAAGCTGTAATGCCTGAACAATGCCGTGCATGTTAAGCTGGAATCAAAGACTAATTAATCCATTGGTCAGTGGCCTGTAACACATAATAAGCTCACTCAACCAAGCAGTTAGGCTGTAATGCGCAACGAGCATGCCAGGTGTCTCTGAGCACTGGTGCTCCTGTTGAGTGAGGTTGCTCACACTTTCTCTGTCTATCAAACAATTAAGCTCCAGAGATCAATCATTAAGCCTAAAACAAAGGACCCACTGAGGCTCATGTTAAGTTATTCACAATTTCTAACAATGACGCATACAGTTATACTGTACTCAAAGGATATGATATCCCTGTGGTATGTTTGTTGTTTGTTTCTTTTCTGTTAGTAAAACAAATTACGCAAATGTTCTTTAGCCTGGTAAGCCCATACATGCACAATTTTTCCCTGAAAAGATAAAAATTGTAAAATCCCAAGTTAAGATGAGTTTGAGTAAAGTGTCAGGGGCATAATGTACAGAAACCGAGAGCAAATGCTGTAGATTGGTACACGTGTGCATATTTCATGACAGTCTATATACAAGTTTATCGCCTTTGATACAAATGTACTCTGAGATCCCAAAAGTTCAGCCCCTGCCTATTGTGGACACCTGTCTATTGCGGACACTTTTGCCAGAACCACAGGTGTCCGCGTTAGACAGGTTTTACTGTATATATATATATATATCTATATATCTATATATATATACATATATGTATATATATATATATATATATATATATATATATATATATATATATATATATATATATTTATATATATATATATATATATATATATATAAAGTCTGATATTTCTAGTTTAGTCTTTTATGAACCTGGACACCACAAACTTAACAGGAAGATATTCATTCCCAAGAACATATAATTTACCTTGATTGGTAAATACTTACCATCGACTACTGGATGCTTGGTGACAGATTCCATATAGTCCTTTTTTTTCCAGGTTAGCAGATAGTTTATTAGAATTCAACAATTTGAGACAACTTAATGGATGAAAATTTACACATCAATCCAGGTTCTTAGTCGCGACTTATAAAAAGCAAATTGATATCATCAGCGGAAAGAAATGTGAATAAATTTTGGATAAAGTACCAAGGTCATATTATTATCTTTGAAATATAACTTTTGAAAGGCTAATTCGCAAATGCCACAGTGAAGAACTGACAGAGTATTTGATAATAAACTATATCAAGAGCCCCTTGGGCAGATCAAGAAAAAAATGCTAATTGCATGGCCTTGTCTGTTCAAGGCTTCTGATACCCCAATTACAAGGTAAATGACAGCCATATCTGTACTATAGCAATTTCGAAAGGCAAATTGAAACTTGTATTTTGTTTTTCAGACAATGAATAAGTTGATTATAAACAATCCTGTCAAAGATTTTCGAGAAAAAAATAGTGTGGATTTTCGACAATAGTTTCTAAACATCTCGTGGTCATCTTTCTTATACGATGAAATCAGTTTTGCAAATCTGACTTCATCGGGGAAAGCAACAGTTATGTAGAGATTAATTTATTATATTCATACGTGGCTTAAGAGTAGTGCTACTAATATATTTTACTAAACTAGGATTAATTTGGTTTCATCCACGTGAAGAATTCTGCAAAGACTAAATGATAATACGGATGTCCTCTTCAGTTACAGGACGAAAAATGATTGCAAATATTATTTTCTTTAGAAATTGTGATGAATCATAATTGCTAAAGGGTAATTTCGTTGCTAAATTGAATTCTACATTAACACAAAAGGAAAAAAAATGATAAATATTATGTATTAAGGTAATTAGCAATAATAAAAAATATGTATTGAGGTAATTAGCAATGTCTTTGGTGTCTGTGTTTGTCGAACCGGTATGTTTGAATGTGGTATTGATTGCTGCTGATATATTTGTTATCACTTAGATTATTTATAATCTTGCATTATTTAGTCTGGTTTTGCTTATTGTTTTGTAACTTACCCAAATAGAAAAGTGCAAGAACATCATCGTCACAATATGCTTGTGAAAACTAAATCAACCACATTACTTTCAAATTTATGGTAGTTACCATTGTAGCGTACAGAAACAGGAAAGCAATATAGTAATAACAGAAATACGCATGAGATTATTAAATTAGTTTCTTCATGTTCTATACTTTTAAATTTTGATCTGTGTGTTTCTTTTCGAGTGCCTATAAGCATTCAATGGCGTAGGTTATGCGGGAGTACATCTCCCCGATTCCCTGCATATTTCTTCTTTGTGTGTTTATAACCAATAAATGGCGTACGTAGGCCAGACAGAAGCACATCTCCCTGGTTCCGTGGATGTTTCTTCTTTGTATACCATAATCGGTTAGCGGCTACTTGCAAACTTTGAAACTGGTATGTTACAAGTGTATTATTATCAAGGTTTAGTTAAACCAGTTACAACGCTATGTGTTGGGTACAATAATGCATTCAGTAGACATTTAAGGTGTGCACGTGACTGTAGCGAAAGTAATATGCTTACATATATATATATATATATATATATATATATATATGTATATATATATATATATATATATATACCTAATAAATAAATCTGTGCAATTTGTACCTTGAGACCCTAATTGAACAAAAATATTAGAAAAGTTTATCGTTCGTCAGTAACCCTGTGGTAAACCTGAGTTCATCTCAGTCATAAAAGTTACTCTTTACACAGGGTTACCAACAGATCCATTACTTCTGCAGACGAAAGAAAGGAGAAACCTGTTTGTGAAATAGACAAGGTCTAATTTACCCCCTTGGGACATAAGCGTCCTCTTGTCACAGATACTCTGGGAAACAGCTTTAATATTCTCTATTATGTCACAGAGGCTGATACAACTTATGTTATACTTTGGCATACCGTAAAGGCTGTATATATAGGTCAGTGGGTTGCAAAGAATTGAACAACTGCCTTGTAGAGCCAGCCTGTTACATAAGTGAAGATATGTGTTTGAACTAGTGATATTTTGACAAAAAAATCTAGAGTATACTTGGGCTTCAACAGGTAGATACCTACAGAGTAAACTTAGTAATCTGCAATAGGTGTTGTTTGGTATATTAGATAAACGTCTGATGCATTTCCTCCATGCCGTATAATATGTGGGAGAAGTCCGATAATTAAAATCCGTAAAGTGACATACATTAAACATTGAGATGTCTATATTTGAAAAGGTTTTACCAAACTGGGCAAGTTACAAATTGCACTTCGTGTACAGGTCGAAAATGCCATGATTTATCAGATTTTTACATGTTTTATGAGAGTCTGTGCCAAAGTCAATACCAAGATAAATGTCACACTTCACAAATTTGATCACATTGTCATATCATAACGAAAATCCTTTCTGAAAACTTGATCACCGAAGACCAATAATTTACTTTTGTTACAATCAGATTAAATCTCATATTCTTTGCAACCTATGCAGGAACAAGAAGAATATCATCGGCATGTCTTAAAGAAAAAAATTGCCAATATGGCGACAAAAGCCAATTTTTTTTCAATCTACTGAATATTCATCATAGTATATGACAAACGAAACTGGAGGAAGGACACCCTTCTTGTTTCACCCCGTTACTGACAAGAAATGGGTCGCTCACAACATCTGACCAGCGGACTCTTACTTTCTGAGAGATGTGGAATAAAGTCCAGAAACGCACTGTCAAAAGGCAAAGTTCTCTCTGTATCAAGAGCTTTAATAGTGGGGCATATTCATTGTGGCCAAAAAGCCTTAGTAACATCTACCATTAAAGAATACATATTGCCACCTGACTTGCAACTGTACTATTGTATTACTTCACTTGCGACGAAGGAACATTCTACTGTGGAATGGCGTTGTTTATATGCAAATTGTAGATCACTGTTGTTGAACATTTCACGATTTTGGTTCAGGATAACTAATTCCAGCACTTTCCTAATAACACTTCTGAGAGCTGTGCCTCTGTAATTCTGTGAATCATTTGCCGATTTACGGCCATTTTTGAGTATGGGTACAATAGTGGATGGGGAAATCCCTTCTGGAAAAAAAGCATGCCTAATGAGGCTACTCAGAAGAGAGCTAAATAGAGGAACAGCTTATTTGTTTCCAACAGGACGAATACGGTACTTTTGACGCCATATGGTGTCAACAGATTTTCAATTTATTAAATATCTCAAGTAACAGTTTTGCAAAGAAATTATTTGCATCAAACGTGTTGCTATATTTCTTTGCTAACATAGATTCGGTGACATATATTGTATAAAAGTGCATCAAGTCTAGCCTTAGTTGGTCTTCTTAAAGTGGTATAGATAAACAAAGTTATATGTATATTTAATACAAAGAGAAACTTAACAAACCTAATTCTGTAAGCCCATGTACCGTTTGAACACTATCAAGTCCGATATGTTATAGCTGCGTCCTTTCATTTCTCTTTTTCACTTGTGTGTTATAGCACGTGCTCTGTGGTTCATATGCTTTTGTCGGAAATACATATGTATAATATATATATATGTATATATATATATACACACACAGTAAGCTTGTAAACATTTTGTCTCCATTTGCCAGCATACTCTTATATTGTTACATTTGCGTCACTCGACCCGTGCAGACCCCGTGACTCCAGTCTGTGCTCCTGCTGCGTGAAGAAACGAGGGGTCGCCGTCAAACAACAACTGGTTTGATAATATTGTCTAGCTTGGGACTTACAGGCCAGGCCGACTGTCATTTTGAATTCAGTTACAGGGCAGCAACACCATATATCGCCTTCGATCACTTCGTAGCACCTTAGAGAAATATGTGGCAATTGTAAACCATAAGACACTAGGCGCTTACTGGCTCCTTCCTCTGCACAGATGACAAACTTTGTTGGTCTCGTATTGCTGTATATTGTCAGATTAATTCAATTTGTCACGACAACTAGTGACGTGTTTAAAAACAAATCAAATTTCCCTGATACTACCAACGTAATGTTACACCTTGCACACAAACCATGACGAAATTTGTTACATATTATACAAAAGTTGTGATCATGTTTCTAGAGGGTATATTCGGAGGGTATCTCATAGCTAAATCAATCTCCTACCCGGTACAGTTCGCCGGAGAACCCGTACACAGCTCCATGGGATGATCTTTGTATCCTAAATGTACCTGCCATAATTAGACGAAAAATGCAAATGCAGGTTTTTCTGGGATTATGTAGGGGGCCACATACCAATTAAGTAGCCAAAACATACAATTTCTGGTTCATAATTTTGTGTGAGAAAAGCCCACCTCTCCTCAGGGAGAAATAGGCCTAAACTTCTGCCCTGTCAGGTCATGCATCTTGTGCGGCACACACCCTTGCTACATGAGTGACGTCAGCGCATTACGTCATTAGAGCCGCTGTTTTCGCAAACATGAAACGTGAGGGATAAACTGTCTTTTAAAGTTGTTTTAGTGGGAAGATTGTATTTCCCTTAGGATATACTGGCTGTTGCTAGTGTAACATTATCCATGTGATCTAATTGGATAGTTTCAGTATCCTCCCTTATTTTGGTGTCGGTATGTCCCTCTAAAGACAATGTCTGCTACAAAACTAAAAATGCAGTATGACAGCAGTTTTAGTACTATGTTCAGGATGCGTATCAGTTATTCCATGTTTGAAAATTTGGTTAAAAGTATTTTCCGAGTGACAACCAGGGACACGAGGTTTTTTTATTTTTTTATTTTTTTTTATTTTTTGCCTGTTGAAAATGTGGTTGCCACAATAACATTAGGGTATTAAGCAGTTTTATCCTATGATAGGGAACAAAATTTGTTCCACACTTTTTTTTTTAACCTAACGTATACGGGCATTTCAGAACTAGATACTGGCATAGATTGGTGGTAGCATACTGTGCAATGCAGAATTTGTATTGGAATCACGGCTCTCCTTCATATTTCCCTTGACCTTCACCATGCACGCTGCTCTCTGCGCTTCCGTCCCAGTCATTTGCTCTGATTGGTCCATATGTTTGAAATGATCTATATCCTACCTTCTACAGTTCCCTCTCGAGTCGTCTCTCGGTAGGACACGGCTCAAAGGGGAACCATACACAGTAGAGGGTTGGGTATTGATCTTGACACGGGATAACGCAATAAATACATCATTGTTTATGTAGACAATTTATGGCCGCTAAAATTCAGTGCCCCAGGGACGTGAAGGCTTGTCCTTACAACCATGAAATACAAACAATGCTCAATGTCCATTGATCAAATCGACGGCCAAAACCTTGCCCTGTTCAGTGGAAAAAGCTCAAACAAACAAAAACAAAGAACAAAAACAAAAAACAAAACAAAAAAAAAACAAAAAACAAACAAACAAACCAACAAACCAACAAAACACCCCCCCCAAAAAAAACAAAAGAAAACAAAAAAACTAAGGAAAATACACCCCCCCAAAAAACCAATAACTGTTACACAAAACAAAACAAAAACAAAACAAAACAAAAAAAAAAAAAAAAAAGAAAAACACACACACAAAAAAAAAAAAAAAGAAAAAAAAAACCACACAACCAAACAAACAAAATCCGCCCACTTAACCATAAAAACGTACGATGGTCAAACTCTTAACCATGTGGGAAAATGTTTTGGTTGAGACCTCGAACTTCGCTTTATTTCATGATTAGAGAATGTGTATTCCTCGATGAGTCCCTTCCATCAACAGATGGTATACGACAACGTTCGCGACCTAGGTATTCACGATTTGGAGCGCTACATCGCTTTAACTGCCATTTAATCATGTGCTAACTGCTATGGAAATCTGCCCACGTTCTGTTCTACAGTCACGGTACCCCGTGACTCATCTGCTCGTTTTTTTTCCTTTTATCGAGTAGACTTGACATTCAAGAAGAGCATTTTTCATCAACAATCGACTTCTAGGAAACAGGGAGAAATTGTCGGGCCACGCATATAATCATAATGTACGGGAATTAAGTTAAGGAACACTCTGATTCTTTTCTTTTCTTTTTTCTCTTTAAATTTTTGTTTTTATTTCATTTTGTCAACAAGAAATTCTGACATACCTGATTACCCTCACTCTTGTTTGGTTATCTTATTCAAATGACGGTATCCAACTGTCCGAAATTGTTTCTGGGTATCAAAATTATCATAATGCGTGTATGAGAGGATATCACAAATTTAAGAGTCTCCACAAAAAAAAATGGGCAGCCGACTGACTCAGTGGAAAGCAAATGTGAAGAGGAACCTCCAGGTAAGGTCACTATGAGTCAATATTCTTGTGGCTTAAGCAAGCGACACGCCCGAGTAGGCGATAATGGGGTGTCGTGTGCTTGCTGGCGTTTCTGATATACCCGACGCTAAAAATTCTTCATTCTGGCGAAGGTAGTTACATATCCCTACAGAAAATAATTGATATTAAATGTAATGTGTATGCCTTAAGCAGGTATGTAGAATCAATGTTATTTGAACACAGACACAGACACAGATATATATATATATATATATATATATATATATATATATATATATATATATATGATACACCAGGCGTTTTCAAGTTTATGTAAATGTTTCTGTAAAATAAGACAGCGATTCAAAACACAACTATATACAATAAGCAGCCAATAATAATGGTAATTGGACAGCAATGTCTTGGAAACTGTCACTGAACTAGTTGACCTCAGCTAGAGAGTTAACTTTGCAAGCAAACTGGTGTCTCTCACGGGCGTGTTTCAGAATTCCGTATTAGTTAACCTGCCGGTGTCGTGGCAGAGCCTTTGGTCACCATATGTGGGCACCTGAGGACTCCAGTGCTGCCTGTGATATCTGGAATGTCGAAAGGCAGGCGACAGACCAAAGGAAGAAAATCCCGAAAAGTACTCACCACACGGTATGGTTTTGTGTGTACCGGCACAATACTGCACCCTTTTCATTCACTTGGCATACGTAGGTCCTGCCTTGACGTGTAGATGTTTATATATAGCACGGAAAAGACATGCCTACAAAGTCCGACACGCCCCAGTTCTAACTGACATGAAGGCGACCTCAACCCAGGGGTGAAATGTCTCCACAAGAACTTCATAAGTTTGTTGTGCTCCATTAAGTATAGGTTAGACGCCGCGTAGAGTTTTCCAATTGAATTAGAAGACGAGCGCGCAGTGCGAGTCTTCTAATTCAATTGGAAAACTCTACGAGGCGTCTGACATACTTATACTCCAAAAGATGGGTATTATAAAAGTATTTCCTACTTGAAACAAAGTTAAAAGACTTGATTTCGAAGAGAAAAGCGACAAGTAAGAGTACATAATGTAACGACCTTTGACACTTGACCTGTCACGCTCCCTGATCCTATTCAATGCTGGTCAACAATAGACACGCTGGAATAAATATTATGTTAAATCAGTTAAGCATCGTCTCAGCTGTTTAGCGTAATGGACAGCACGCTCAGCAGTATATCACAGAATTCCTGGTTCGAACCCTGCCAGGGACAAAGTATTTTTTTCATTAAAAAGTGTAGACAAAAATTGTCGAAGTTCCATTGCAAAGTCCCGTCATGAGGTCACTTGCACTTTAGCGGATCTAATTCAATTAGACTCCTGGGAGGAAAGGAGCTCTATGAAAATTAGACTCCGCTGAAAACAATAGAAATTGGGCGCTGAGGAGTATAAGCACACATAAACAGCGCCAATCGCTTCTTTTAAGCAGGTCATTTCTTTTTTCTTTCTTTCTTTCTTTCTTTAACTTTCTCGGAGGGTAATATGAAATTTGATTCTTTACTTATAAATATATATATATATATATATATATATATATATATATATATATATATATATATATATATATATATATATATATATGACAAATTTGCATGAGTGAAAGGATACGTGCTAAGGACATAAATGAGACGAGGTAAATCAAATAAAGGTAATTTCGACACAGAATCAGGCTGTAACAAGTTTTAATATAAACTACAATCAACGCTTCATCTAATAACTGTTTTCGTTCCTAAAGAAAGTTTGCACTTTAAGCGTCAGTGAATGTCATTTTCACCATTTAAAGGTTTTTTTTTAAGCTGAAACCTACATATTTAATTGTTTCTTATCTATGTCCCTTCAATGGAATGAGCCCTCTTCAAATTCCGGTATATATGCGAGAGAGAAAGAAAGAGAGAGAGAGAGAGAGAGAGAGAGAGAGAGAGAGAGAGAGAGAGAGAGAGAGAGAGAGAGAGAGAGAGAGAGAGAGAGATGGTATGAACACAATGCACAAGATACATGTAGTTAGTTTATTGCAATTCTAAGATTGAATTGCATTACATATACTCAAACATGTCAAATGTTGCATTGAAAAAAAAAGACGCTGAATCGCGAGAGTGCAAAAACGTGAATCAAGTAGAGGGGCTAAAGGGTATTTCCGTGCAGCGTACAGAGGCATTATTTATTTGCCGTACATCGTACTCAGATGCATTCTCGTACATCGTACAAGGGTACAATTATTAATCGTACAACGTCCAGACAGCTGTTATTCGTCGTACCTGTACCGAAAAGTTCCTGATAATAAAGATCAGTAACGAAAATCAGGAGCGGCAGCTTCCCCAGGGAGCCCTTGCAGTGAATGAAAGTTCACTTGTCATTATATGGCTGACCACCCTTCGTGACCCTGTTTCGCATCCCTCACACAAGGACGTTGTTCATGCAGATGGTGAATTTGACTTCCACGAAAAAGCAGATCGAGTGAAAATGAAGTTGCCTCTAAAAAAGTGTCAGAGTATGACAGTGATTCCAAGGGCTCTGACACATATAAAGTTTCAGATGATTTTGCTGAAGCACCACAATGTTTGACAATTATGACTAGAATTATGACCGGGAGTGGCAGATCGGTGAGACTCAGCAACAGATTGTTGATGTAGGCACAATCAAATACATAAAAAAAGTTTTTATATTAATGTACATGTGTACAACCATGACACACGAAATGTTACACCAGTATCTAGCAGAATTGATGTTGTAAGAAAATTTCCCAATTTTGATGCTATCATAATACACATCAGTTAAGGAGTGCAGCTTTATACTATGTGGACACAAGGGGTCATGAAAGTTTTCCGGGCAGTTTTTTTTTTAATTTATCACATGTAGACAGACAGTCCTTGCAATCCTGCATTCTCTGCATAATCATTGCTTGTAACAGTCCTGCCAGTGTACCATTTAGAACATTTAGAAAATATTTTTCAGTGCCCAAAAAAAACAAGTAACATGTATTGTAAACTACATGTAACAATTAATGTGTCATTTTTGCCATGAATATTAGCACAGGACCGTAAGGTCTAAAAATTAAAAATCACTCAGATGACGAAGAAGAACAAAATATCTTAAGCTCCCCCAGCATCTGTGGTGTACCGTGGTACTAAAATACACTGTGCATCTCTATTAACAACAGGTCTATAGTTTTTACCTGGTATCAACTGCCAATGAATGAGGACTAAAACCTGCAAAATGTAAATATTGTCTTTTACGGATTTATCATTTTTGTACAGTTTGTTTTAAAAGCCTGTGCTGCAAATCATGAGTGGCAGGTTACCTATTTGCCTGATTATTCTAGCTGATCTTCATGCGTGTTGTTAATACGTCTGTACATGTACACACACACACACACACACACACACACACACACACACACACACACACACACACACACATATATATATTGTCAATTTATGGTACTTTGATTCTTTTTATGCTTTTACGGTGAGCCTGCTTTGGCATTGTGAAATATGATCAGGTTGGACTGTCACATATCAAATTTTCCAAAAAGAATTGAGAACTTTGCAGTTTAAATGGCATTGATATAGCATGTCATACTGTTATGTACCTCTCTCCATTTGTGAATATTTAATCTGCTTGAATTGTATTCGTGATAGTGGAATTTTTGGCCATGGTATGCAGTGATTAGCTTAGATCAACAACAAATTAAATATTCCTAAATCAATAAAAGACCATTCAGTTTAATTATGTCATTGAAATAACAAATCACACACAGATCAAATATTCACATATGAATTTTGAACCAACTATTTGGTCTGTTTGAATTGGATGTGTGATATTGGTGTATATTTGGTCATGATAAAAGTGATTAGGCTAGTCACTGCCTGATTAAACATTTCTAAATAAATTAATAGCCATGAAGTTAAGATATCATATAATTAGCAAGTCACAGCTGTCGTGTTACTGTTTTCATTTGTGGGTATTTGATTTGTTCAAATTGAACCTTTGATATTGAAATTTCGATTTTTTAAATACGATCTGGATTAGAATCTGACCGATCAAGTCCAAATTCAGTCAGACATTGCCAGATGCATGTTTGTGCAAGAAAGCATAGGCACTTGCTTAATCGGAAAAATATTGAAAATGTAAATTTTGCAGAACCTGATATTCAAAGATCTACTTAGTGTTTATAAAGATTATCACAAAAAGATACATTCCTCTGGATCTTTATTGGTTGCCTTATTAATGGTAAACAATTGATATGAGAATTTAATTTCAATGAAAAAACTGTAGTATAATCTGTAGCAGAAATTGGCGAAAAAATTGTATGGATGCCTTTAGACACCAACTTTGTTGATTTTTTTATCTTGCAAATGTAACATTGAAGCAAAAGCCCTGGGTAGCCTATTTCATCTTTTGTCTTGTCTGTGCTTTACGTATGTCAACAATGCATATTACTCCTTTTCTCTGGAGCCAATAGCTCTTAAAGTTTTGCAATTGCAGTAGCTATAAAAGTTTTACAGATGATAAGTGACTGGATTTTCTCACAGTGTTAAATTTGCATATGCAGTAATTCGAGTATTGACAGACCACTCCAACATTTGCCTGGCTTGACAGACCACAGTTGTCAGGTCTCTGGTTCTATATTATCCTTGCTATACCTCTAAAGAGAGACTACCTGGTTTCAACAACCACTTTAGGGTCCACCCAAGGTGTGGTCTCTCAAGACAGGGACTACTGTATATGCCATTTATGCATTCTGCCAAATACTAGTAGAGCAAGCTTCATCTTTTAATTTTAGTGCATTTTGAACAGCAGCTTCGAGTGAACATTAACACCAAAGAAAGATGTCTTGTTTTGCGTACAGTGTACTGGCAATTTTCATTTACTGTACAGTATCCTGGGGCAAAATTATTAATTGTACTGGTGAAGCAGGGCCCCATCCCACCCCCTCCAAGCAAAAGCACCTGGGTACTAAAACGGTAGCATGCAAAATACTTAAATAACACCAGTCTAACTAGGAAAGATGGTTTGCTGCATAGCAAATCAGTGTGTATGTCTTCAAAGCATATTGGTATGGCAATGTACAATTATTCCATAACACAGGAGAAGTTGGAATGGCATCCCTATCTATTACAGCTTTGATGTTATTTAAGATTTAAAATTTCTAATGGTGTTATTTAGCCTAACTTAAGTTGCTACAACTTTTATTTTTAATTCATTATGTGCACAATGGTCAACAACCCCCTAGTAGAAGTTGGAATGACATTTCTATCTATTTAAGCGTTGAAGATATTCAAGTTTGAAAATTTCGAATAATGCTAGTTAGCATAATTTGAATGGCTACGACTTATGTTTTAGATTCATTACATGCGCATTGGTGAATAACACCCTTGTAGAAGTTGAAATGACATCTGTATCTATAATAGTTATGAAGATATTTAAGTTTTAGAATTTGAAATGCTGCTAATTAGCATGATTTAAATGGGTAAAACTTTTGCTTTAGATTCATTACATGCGCAGCGGTCAATAACGCCCCAGTAGAAGTTGGAATAACATCTGTATCTAAAATAGTTTTGAAGATATTTAAGGTTTAAAATTTCTAATGCTGCTATTTGATATAACTTGAATCGTTACAACTTTAGTATTAAATTCATTAGATGCGCACTGGTCAATAACACCCTAGTAGAATTGGGAATGACATCTCTATCTATTATACTTTTGAAGATATTCAAGATTCAAAATTTCAAATGCCCCCAATTGGCATAATTTTAAACATTTTCATTCGTCGGTATGAAACGGTCACACCTCTTGCATGGAGGTACAATCATGCCAAGTTTGGAGTAGCTATGCATAATAGTGTCCAAGAAAAGTGTCGGACAAATTTGCTGGTAAAGAAGACAGAAGAAAGAAAGAAGGAATTTCAGGAAAAAAGAAAAGTGTGTGTTCACACACACACTTTAATTATGCACTTGTTTGCCTATGGCTATGACCATACATGATAAGAGTGCTTTTGCATCTATTGGTTGTTACTTTTAGAATTACATACTTAATCGTGTTACTTGTGTTAAATTTGCAACGTTGTTCTGGTGGTGAAAGAGCGTAATCTGTGATTAGGATGTAGGATTTTGGGTGAACATGCTTTTACAAATATTCTCACGTGTTTGACTCAAAGCTGGGTCGGGAGGTCTGTTGTTTGATAGTTACAGTAAAATTTGAGGTCAGGGTCCGCCACGCGCAAGGCCCATCGCTGCATGCACTGAGTGTTCTGTAAGCAGAAAAGCGATTGTGTGTCTGGTGTTATATACTTCACAAACTCATGCAATGCACAGTCGGATGACGTTGCAGTAAATGTTTATGATGTCTCAAGGTTAGACATCGGCACGTCTCAAAAAACGTCTCAATAAACGCAAAAGCAACTGGCGCTCAGGGCCATCAGTATGTATATATATATATGTGCCACAATTGTATTGAAAAAAGCAAACGTTTTCAAGCTGAAACTCCCACTTAGTACCTGAGACTGTCACTCCTTGGAGTCATGTAATAATCTCAGTAGGTAAGAACCATGTCATTCAAGTTACATCATAATCAGCCCCACTATCTGCCCTGTGAAATTGGTGGTGCTTCTCTGTGGCCAGTTGCGCACGTCTTGCTCAGGTGAGCTGCATTCATGTAGTGATCTCATGGCCAGTTGTGCACACCTGACAAAAGACTGACTTACCTATGGCAGGTTTTAAGACAAGCCTGAGCCTACAATTGGATTGCACAGTGCAGGCCCAGTGTGAGGCCTGGCCCCAAGTAAGGTCTCAAATTAAAACAGGGGGAATCACGTCTCAAGGCTTGTTGGGGTCAGTGCCCCCAGCTAGTGTACATGGTATATAAGGGTGGGTTTCCTTTCAAATTCAAAGGGAAGCCTATAAGAAAGGCCAGAGTTTGAAAATGGACATTTGTTTCGAACATCTGGACCAGATGGAACTGGCTGAAAGATTATTACGGAGACAGGCACGCATAAGGGACCGCAGTAACCCCTTTGTTGAGTATTCAGACCAGGAGTTTGTCACCAGATTTAGACTGAATAAGGATGGAGTGCATTTTCTCCTGGAAAGAATTGGTGACAGGCTGGACAACATACAAAATAAGGCCACGTCCATACCACCTTTGCTTCAACTGCTGGTAACCTTGCGTTTTTATGCAAGTGGTTCATACTTAAAAGTGAATGGAGATTTGTTTGGTGTAGATATCTCAACAGTCAGCAGAGTTATCGCCCGAGTTACCAGAGAAGTTGCAGCTCTTCGTCCTCACTTTATATCTTTTCCTGATGCTGCAGAAATAAACAGAATACAGAGAGAATTTCACGCAATTGCTGGAATACCTGGAGTTGTGGGTGTAATAGATTGCACACACGTTGCTATTCTATCCCCAGGAGGTAATGATTCTGAGCTATACAGGAACAGAAAAGGCTACTTTTCAATAAATGTGCAGGTGATCGGAGACTCAAGACTGCAAATCAGAAACATCGTAGCACGGTGGCCAGGAAGCACCCATGATTCGAGAATTTTTGAAAATTCTTATATAGGTGCAAGGTTTGAAAGGCATGAAATTCAGGGTATTTTATAAGGTGACAACGGCTATCCACTACGTCCGTATTTGATGACACCTCTTCTTCATCCGAACACACGACCAGAAATACGATTTAATTATGCCCTATGCAGAACTCGCGTTTTGATCGAAGATCTGTTTGGAGTTCTAAAGAGACGTTTTCCTTGCTTGGGAATGCAGCTCCGCTTGAAACTTGAAACATCGCTGGCAGTCATTGTAGTCTGCTCCGTGCTACATAATACCGCCACCCAAACTGGTGTACCCTTACCAGAAGATGGACAACATGATATAGTTGGGAATGATGTGCCAGTGGTAGCTCCTAGGAATGGTAACCAGGGAGGACGTCCACAGAGGGAAGTTCTTATTAGATTATTCGAGTGACAAAAAGTAACATGGTAAGTAATGCATGCCTTTTATGTCTGTGTGCGTAAACACACGACAAATTTTACTTGGAATTCTTTCTTTTCTTTCTTTTTTGTTTCTTTTTCCTTTTTTTTCCTTTTTTCTTTCTTTCTTTTCTTTCTTTTTTTCCACTCCGTTTTGTGCGCACTTAAACTCGGACACCATGTAAGCCAGACACTTGAAATTTGGCATAGCTGTAGGTCCTATAGTGAAATTATATATATATACTGTACAGAATAGTCATGATGTTAAAAATTGCACAAATTAGGGCTATTAAAGAATTTCAATTGCTTCTAGCTTCCAAAGTATTCCACATAGAAAAATTAATAATGGCTCTATGTTTGTTGGGGCTGCGCTTCTCATGGTCACACTTGTAAATTTGTAGAATTTAAATTTATGCAAATTAGGGACACATTGAAATGTTAAAGTTGAATATCTTGAAAACTATCATAAAGGTGCCATTCCAAAATCCATTAGTAAGTTTGCACTATAGGCGCATCCAATGAACAGTGACTGAAAAGTGTAGCATTTACATTTATGCAAATTAGGGCCATCAGAAAATTTCAATTGCTTGTAGGTTCCAAAGTATTCCACATAGAGAGTGTTGGGGCTGCGCTTCTAATGGGCACACTTATAAATTTGTAGAATTTAAATTCATTCAAATAAGGGACACTTTGAAATTTTAAAGTTGAATATCTGGAAAACTATTATAGATAGAGGTGCCATTGGTAAGTTTGCACTATAGGCGCATCCAATGAACCATGACTGAAAAGTGCAACAGTGCCAGCTCTTCACACACACAGACATATTTGCTTTCTAGCAAATCTTTCTTTTCTAGTTTCAAATTTTTTTTATTATCATAGCCATTTCTATAGACTTTTATGAACATGTGATTTTACTGCTGGCGCATCATGTAATTCATATGAAGAGTTCACATACCAAATCCTATTTGAAACTTTTTTTTTCAAAATTATTATTGTGATGTCAGTTTCTCTATGTTTACTTGCTTATTATGGTCGTAGTGCATCATGTAATTTACGGAATGAGTTCATCATCAAATTTGAAACGGCTGCCAAAATAAGTTATTTGTGACGATATGCATGTCACTCACACATGCTGAATTTGTTGACACAGTATCTAGAGCTGTAGGAAGATTGGTGGTGGTGACAACATTACTGGTGGTGACAACAATGCTGGTGGTGGCAACTTCACTTGTTATAGGTGGAATTGCGCTAACGGGTTCCATGGTCCTTGTAACTGAGGGTGGTGTTGATACATCGTTACCTGCGTTGTTCACTGAACCAAGTTCTTTTAGAATTTTTCTCTTCTGTAGAATGAGAACTTCTTCCTCTAGGTCCAAGATTCGCATTTTTTTGGCATGCTGCGCCTCAGCCATCTCAAGGAGTCTCGTTTTCACAGCATCTTGTCTGCAACTAAATTTAGCTTTGTTGGCTCCTGCTGAACTGCTCGATTTATGTCTGTTTTCAGTATCTTCAGATGTCTGTGCCGTTTGATCACATGGATCGTGACTGCATTCGCTATTACAGACCATAGAAGTGACGGTGTGAGGCATGTCGCGCGACGGACCTGTACAGGACAGTCACTTGGTGCTGGCTACTGACCCTTCACCTGATGTACACGTATTATGAAGTACCGGTATTTCCTGAAAAGGAAGAAGATCCATTATCATATATATACATAGTCTCAAAGAACATTGTTGGTAATATGGCATACACATATCTCCAGTCAGAAATGCAATGATTCTAAATAATTAAATGTATTGTACGTTTACTGATATTAAAGTGATTGGGATATGAATATGAAACTTTACGGTATATCATTTCAATATTTCCAGTAAAACATGCATATGAAAGGGGCCAGTCACAATTTCCCAACATTTTAACATTAGTCTGTCGCAGGGTACCCTTTTTCTGAGGGGGCGGGGGGGGGGGGCTAAGGGGTACTGTACGTTTTTTAAAATACATGTACCTAAAAATGCTTATATTTTTTGGTTGCTGAAAAACATTGAAAATTTAAATATTTATAGCATTATTGATATGAGAAGCTACTTAAACATTACAGGAACAAGTTTTGTGGCCTAAACAAGTGGCTGGTGGGGATTGGGGTGGGGGATGGGTGTCTGTGAATTAGTGCTTAGTGTACTTATGTGAAAATGTTGATAATTTAGACTGGCCCCTAACAAGAGAACAATATAAAAGGCGAAAAAATTATATTTAAGTTTGTTAGCCTAAAATATGAATAGCAACATGTCTATAATACTTATTAATAACAAATATTACATGAAAAGCGGTTGCAATAGGAAGACATGTGTTAAAAGGGTTATTTCTATGTATTCTCTATTTATAGTATTCAGTATACTAGCTATCCAAACTCAAAATCCTTTTCGTATAAAGTTATTTTTAGCTATCTTTTTCCTTTGAGGATAAATTGTTTAGCCATAATTTCAAGCACGCAAGTTGTTGTGTTATGCAGATTTGTGCATTTGAAACATTAATGACAAACATTTATGTCAACAGTAAGAACAAGGGTACAAATGTCTTTCTTTTTTCTTCTTTCTTTCTCTCTCCCTTATTTCTTTCCTACTTTCCTTTCTTCCTTTTCTTTTATTTCCTTTCTTTTCTTTCTTCTGCTTTCTTTTTTTCTTTCTTTTTCTGTTTCTTTCTTCAACTTTCTTACCCCCACTTTTTTATCTTTCTTCCTTTTCTTTGGTCATTCGATGCTATTATACAAAATAAAAACTAGTGTGCATTGTTCATTTCATATATATTATAACTACTTAAATATTTCAGCTTCTATCATGGACGATCATGTATAAATTACAATCATATGTACTTTCAATAAAATGTATAAATAATAGGTGCAATGAATTATACATACCGTATTGTCTCTTTGGTTTCTATCTCCATGAAATTTACTGTCGTCGTCAAAAATGTTATTTTAACTGTACACTAGTTGTGGAGCAATACTAATTATTTTTGAAGACAGTGAATCCACATAGGTTGTCTCTTCTCCCCCATCAGTTTCTTTTCTCGCTTTCCTTTCTTTTGCAACATCGCCCTTGGCCTTGGACTTCAGATTTTTCCATAGTCGTTTTAGCTTGCTACAATCCCTTTTGTGGACCCCATGCCTGGAGTTGAATTCTTCTGTAAGAGTTTGCCAGGCCTTCTCTTTTTTTGCCAAAATTTTGCCATCAGTGCGTTTATCTTCAATGATGGCCTTATGATTTTCAACTAATTCCACCAAAATTACTTTTTCTAATGCGGAAAAATTAGGACCTTTTCCCATTGCAACACAGCACTGGTGTTCACATGCACTGGCAGAATGGAATCTGTGACACGTTTCTCCAAGAAGAAAGTCACAACTTGTTATGTCAACAGTGTAGAATAAAAGACAGTATTGGGCATAACAAAAAGCAATGTGCGGGTCAAGTCTTAAGACTGGATTGAATGGGACGTACTGTCAGTGAACCTGAACAATCGACCCAGTACCATGTAAGACTTCCTTAAGACCTTCTTAAGACAGTCTTACTAGATCCCAATTTAAGTGCATATGCCTGCCCTATGTAAGCCATAGGTGCGCAACTGGCCATAATTAAGATCACATAATCAACGCTCAACCCCGGGATCAGGTAGCCAGGAGTTGGGTTTCCGAGGGTAAGATTCAGTACAGATTGTGTGATCACAGCTTATGCTTTGTTCACAATACCTTTCCCATTATGTACAAGTACACAGAAGGGTTTCTCAGTTCAAATCTTTATTTAGACCAGTATCACACATTTTTCTTCTTGCCACATTCCAAGGGGACAGACACTGTATTACCGGGTCATTGCAAGCCATGGGGAAAACAATGAATTTTTCGGAACTTGAAAAAGAAATAATATTAGAACTTGTGGAAAACAAGAAGGGAATAGGTAATAGAAACACAATGGTCCCCAAGGCGATTATAATGATACCGACCGACCGCGAAGCGGGAGGTTCTGTATCATTATGATCGGCCGAGGGACCATTGTATATCTTTTTTAGTTCGTTGTTCAACAATACAAAGAGAGTTTGCATTTTCAAACAGCCTTAAAAGTGCACCACCAAGGTCAAAGTAGAAAAACAAAATATCCAGCAATGAATGACATAGGACAACCTTAAAGGGGCACCACCACGATCAAAGTAGAAAAACAAAATATCCAGCAATGAATGACATAATATGTATTCGGATTAAAAGGTCACACACCAGCGCATGCTACCATTCCCCGAAATACGAAGAAGTTGGCTTGAGGCTTGCGGACATTGGTCAATATCAAATTGGATACACATCATGATGATAATGACATTGATGCTGCTGCTGCTACTGAATCAGAATCAGAATCAGAATCAGAATCATTTTATTAGACATAGTGATACCAAATTGAACAAGAATATATGCAACAAAATAGACAAGATGACATTGTTTTGAACCAATCTAAGCAGAACAAAGTATGTCCGGAGACCCCAGCTAAGGATATTTTATCCGCTCTCGCTGAGGCCACCTTCAAAGGACAGACGACCTTTTTTTAACAACTTTCACATTGCGAATCTAAAACACCAATGCTGAGAATAAAAATACAATACTGAGATTTTAACTTATTTCCAGTGGAACAATAGCTTTATGATTATTGCATACATAACAGTTAGGTATGGTACACTCACATTGATATTTATTCACAAAATATGACTTACTCTATTTTGAAAAGCTAAGGTGTGAATGTGTTAGAATTCTGTCTTTAATGCAGAGAGGGATATTTTGGAGTAAATGAGGCATGTTGTGGCGAACACAATTTTTCAATGTTGCTTTTTTAGGGGCAGGGATAATAGGTCTTCCTCTAGAATGTGTAAACTGAGGGTGTGATACAAGAGTAAATTCAAACATATATTCAAAATAACCAGGAACTTCACATTTAGTTTATCGGTAATAAAACTTGAGTGACTCGTACCGCAGAAAATCATGTACTTTTAAAACATTCAGCTGCTTAAATAAGGGATCTGTATGGGCATTATACCCAGCATTAAATATGAGACGTTTCACTTTCTTTTGCAACATGAAAATCTGATCAAAAGAATAACCCCATACAAGAATACAATAATTTAGATGTGATAGGAATGGGGAATTGTACATTAAAAGTAAAGTTCTTGTGGGAAGATACTTTCCAATTTTTTTTTTTTTTTTTTTTTTTTTTGAAAATTCCAACCACTTTAAAAAGTTTGTTGCCAATTTTGGATAAATGGGAATTTCAATTCAAATTTTCATGCATACATAACCCAAGGAAATCAAAATCCTCAATCCTGGAAATCGCAATACCATCAATTTTTAAGTCTAGCACAAAATTTATCTTTTTCTGTGGGAATTGAAATAACATGTACTTTGTTTTTGCAATATTTAATGATAATTTGTTAACAACTAGCCAGTTATGAACATTTCTTAATTCCATATTAATGGAAATTGACACATTTACTCGAGTGTCAGATGTAACATTAGAAAAACACAATGAATTTATCAAAGTTGTGTCATCTGCAAATAAGATGGAATCAAACTGAGTTGAAGCTAAGTACATGTCATTTGTATAAATGATAAACAGGAGCGGGCCAAGAATGGACCCTTGGGGTATCCCTGTGGTTACAGGTAAAGTATCTGAACATAAACCATCGAAATATACATACTGTTTCCTACCAGACAGGTAGTTTTTAAACCATTCGAATGCCTCGCCTGTTATGCCATAACACTGAAGTTTATATAGAAGAATTTGATGGTCCAAGGTATCAAAAGCTTTGCTTATCTATAGATAAATAGCTATGGGTAGCTTTTCATGATCAAGAATTTTCATAATTCGATCTGTGAACTCTAAGGCAGCGCTTTCAGTGGAGTGCAACTTTTTAAATCCATGTTGACTTTTGTAAAATAGCATTTTTGACATAAAATATTCATTTAGTTGATTGTATACCACTTGTTCCAAAAATTTGGATATGGCAGGCAATAGTGAGATTGGGCGATAGTTTGCAATAATGGTTTCGTCGTCTTTTTTAGATAAAGGTATTACTTTCGTAACTTTTAATTTACCAGGAAACATGCCAGTTACCAAGGACTGATTAATAATCAAAGTTAGTGGTTCAGTAATGAATAGGTTGATACCTTTCAATAATTTCATTGATAAATTATCATGTCCTGTCCTGGTCTTAGGTTTCAAATTTTGGATGATGCTAGCAATGCATGATGGGTCCACAGGCGAGAAAAATGTGTTCAATGCGTGTTTTCAGATGTGATGTAAAAGATGGTCCATCCTTAACATTTATTTTGGCTGCAAGCTTAGCGGCAATATGTGGGAAAAAATATATTGAATCTGTTTGCAATTATTTCTTTATTAGTAGTTTTGTTATTGTCGATTTGAAAAAAAAAAACAAAGATAGGACTTTTTAAAAATTTTTGTTACTGTAAAGACTAAACTTTATAGTATCCCAGTTTTTTTCAGTATTGTGTTTATACTTTTCAAACTCAGAATGATAATATATTTGATTCCGTTCATTTATATTTCATTTAATATTGAATTCTAAGTTTTCATTTTTTCAGGGTATTATATTGGGGATCAATTTGAGAAGCACCTTTAAATTTTTTACAAAGCCCATCACGATATTTGATTGACTTCAAAATACCATTAGTAATACATGAAGAATGGTTATGTTTGTATCTATCAAATTTAACAGTTTTAATTGGAAGATGTTTGCTTTTGGCATTAACAAGGATTTCCTCTAACTTGTTATTATTTTCATTTAGGTTACAATATAAGTCGTTATTTAGATTAGATATAATATTGGTATTGTCAATTTCATCCTAAAAAACGTTGTAAGGCATGAAGGTTTTTAGTTTTTGCTTTTTTTTTATAATTTTTTTTTTTGGGGGGGGGGGGATTTGAGCTTTCAGCTTTAAATCAATGCCAGTAAAAATAGGTAAGTGATCTGATAGGTCGAAAAGTAAAATCCCAGATACACATGGACGAACTGAACGTGACAATTTGCAGAAAACTTGATCTATGAGGGTTGCAGACCTTTCTGTCAGTCTGGTTGGCAAGGCAATTTTGGGATAGAAACTGTTGAATAACATGATTTCTATATGTTCAGCATATTTTTGTCTGGTATTTATCTTTAACAAGTCCAAATCAAAATCCCCAACAATGATTATTTTCGATGATTCACGGGATAAAGTTTCAATTATTGGGCTAAGTTCAGTTATAAACATGTCAATATCCTCATTTCTGTCTCTAGGTGGTCTATAAATATTACATAGCGTTATCCTTTTCTTTGTATCATTCATATACATCAACAAAACGTCCTTCCCAAACTTTGTTTGGAATATAAAAATTTCTAAGTGAAAAATTCAAACTTTTATGCAAGTATATATTAAGTAGACCACCATGAGAACTATAAGTAGCTCCAAGGGTAATCATAGCATAATTATTCAGGTTAAAAGGTGAAACATTGGGTGAGTCTCAATCTAGCCAAGTTTCTTGTAGACAAATAGCATAAAATTCAAAGTCATTTTTTGCCAGATCATTTATCAGTATGTGGAACTTACCAAATTTTGCATTCAAACTTTGAATATTTGATGATATACAATGGAGTCAAATCTGTGCATATACGGAGGACATGGAAGTGACTGCAGCGGATCTTGGTATATCTGTGCAACAATTAGCAAAGGCACTGGAAATGTACATGTATGCATACTGGACATACAGAACCCCGATAACCCCTATATCATCCAGTCCTGGAATTTTTCAAAGGGTGTGTGTGTGTGACTCATTTATTTCATTCATTTTTGTATTTCTTGTTTTCTTTTCGTTTCTGTTCGATATACAAACTATTGGAATATGTAAATCAATAATGCTCACTGAGCTAAGACATCGTGGCCATATTTAATTTGTAGAATAAAATGGTTCAATGAAGGAAACCTATGCCATCAATTTGTTTTTTTCTTTCTTTTTTTGTCCTTTCATTTTTGTTGAATTCTGTGCTTCTTGTTTTATTTTGCATGTTATGGAACACAAATTATATTCGCCAGGCTGTGTGTTAAAATTTTTGGGCGGTTTTCTGTAGACACAATTTGTAATATCCTTTGTCGCAGTTTTGTAACGGAATGGTTAACATATCTGTTCTGTTCAACAAAATGCAGCGATATATTTTAGTCAGTCTCGGTGATTTGATTTGATTTGATTTGATTTGAATTTATTCGGAAAATCAACATACACATTATAAATTAAACAGATGAAACATATAGAAAATCTAATACAGCAAATACCAAATGCTGACAGACATTATTAATCAGTATCATTCTGTCATTTTGTTAAATGCAGTGACTTTAGTTTATTTCATGTAATATATACGCGTTCAAGGTTATATGTAATTCACAAAATTACTACATTATAAAACGTGATGACTCTATTTCATGTAATACAGATCTTCAATGATAGTTAACGGATATTTATTAAAGTTAACTTTAAAGGCTGCACGGAGGTAACGAATTTTGAGATGTATGTGGCTACAGGACTATGCGATACATGTTGGTAAATATATAACGGAGATATGGTATGATTAAAATATTTTTATGTTGATTGATTGCATTATAATCTTTGTTCATTTTTGAATCTTATGGGATGTTTCTTTGTTCTAAAGCGGTAGATATCAGCACGCGAGGTACATTTTTCCTCATGATACCAACCTCCAGTGAAGAACAATAGCTATTGTTTCTATTGTAAAGCAACCCCTTGGGAACAAAAGAACTATGAACTAATGGAAGATAAACACAATGAAGGCAGAATGATTTCCAAAAAGAGGGAGGCCTGGGATACCATAACAGGAACTTTCAATGCCAGGCATGGTGTACATAAACGCACCAAAGACCAACTAAGAAAATGCTTGAGAAATCTGAACTTTGTCTAGCCTGTCACCTAGACTTTGAAGTAAGGTCATTACTGCTGTTTTGTGCAGACGATATCTGGACAGACATTCCTCTTCAGAATATTGTTCAAAAGGGTTACTTCTGTCCCTAATAACAGGTTCATTCCTTAAAAAACTTCAACAACTTCAATTTGCTCAAGCTGATTCAGGTATTTCTCCATTTTGACCTTCCCACACAGGAACATGTCACAAATAAGAGCTCACAAATGTGTTAATCATGGCTTATAACATGCCCCGACCCCAGATCAGAGTGAACCACAGCTTACAATCTTTATCAACTTTGACCACAACTTCTGCAATAGGTAACCTCTGCTTAACCAATGGGTAAGTTGTGATCACTTTGATCGCAGCTTGAGCAAGGCGTGCGCAACTGCCCATTATAATTGCTTGTTAGCCCGGCACAGTGCTCCACTGTCCGTAGCATCCTTTTCGTGTTCAGCCATACGCTGCATGACAGAGAACAAGGTCCCGGGCTTCGTGACGTTTCGTCCGTCCTGTCTCATCGTCGCTTCTCAGCAACAGGGGTTCAAATAAGGCCTTATCCCTCCATGACCGGGAACGTTTTGGACTGTTACACATCATATAGTGTGTATTATCATGGAATGAAATATGTTTAAACCACATTTGTTCCATCGTAGATCGTCTGATACAAACACATCCAGTGATTTTGATTCATGAACACGGCTAATGTTGCCATTGTTAATCACAAGAGGAATTTACTCTAGTGATACGCTTGAAAAAGAGATAAACATTTCATGTGTTCTTCATAGTTGATTCTCATCTCAATTATCTTCTAACTCTCTTCGGCTTTAAGAGGTCCTGATATTGACCCAGTGTGCTTCCAATATACATTTTCTTATTGAAATGCCAAAACAATTAACTGCACGTACGTATCTCTGAAGATTGTAGGAATATGCTGTTATGACGTTTCTAATTTTGAGATATATCAATCCCTAAAATTGATTCTGATGGGGACGTGTGTACCTGGCTATTGAAGTGCATATATATATATATATATATTCTGATGGGGACGTGTGTACCTGGCTATTGAAGTGCATATATGTATATATATATATATATATATATATATATATATATATATATATATATATATATATATATATATATATATATATATATATATATATATGTGTGTGTGTGGGGGGTATATAATTTGGATTTACTTTGGTACACGGACTTGACGCACCGAAGCCAGTCCAGTTGTCAATTATTACACTATAGATACATATGTTCACATGCTTCGACCTTTTTTTTGACAACGATAGAGTCTTTGATTTACCATTCTTCTCACTCATGAAGGTTAATAGTGGTCTCTTTTGATGTCGGCTTCATCAATCTCTCCATGACCTCTTTTTTGTTCGCGTGGTCATTATGACTTTACGCATTCAATAAGTCGGTCAAGGAGATCCTCTAGCAATCAGCCTTATTCTTGATTCCGAATGGTAAACAGTAAGAGAACGGTGATTTTTATCACTGTGGATATAAAAAAAAAAGTTGAAACAAGGACATGCTGCCAAAAGACAACTTCCTATGTAACTGTGAGTCCGGTAAACAAGATTTCCAAGTGTTGGTTACTCCTTTTCTGTCAGTGAATTTAACTTCCACATCAACTCGTCCTGTATGGCGTGAAAACACTGTAAATATTTAACAATTTCCTGACCTTGCATGACCGTAATTGCGTTCCAAAAGGAATCAGGGTGGCAGGAAATCCATTTTTCTTCGGTTGAGGGTGGGGGTGGGTGGGGAGGGCATTCCTGGATCTTCGTGGTTTAATGCATAAAATTCATTACCTGTCCACTGTTGAAATAAATCTGGAACAACAAAAAACATGATATATATTGGGAAATAACATTTGTTTCTTCAATCCTTTGAAGACATGGACAGTATCTGTTATTTGTAACAAAGCCAGCAGTAAATATATATGTCAATGAAAATACAGAAGCAAATATGTGGGTATCTACATGACAGAACTGCTTACAACTGTACCAGGCAATTGTGTTCATGCATTGAAGTCGCCATAGCAATACAAAGGATTTATCTTCTGTGCATTAGACATCTTATTTTTTAGGATGGTGAATCCCGCGCGGCAGTGCGACGCCATGAATTAATAGGGACAGACCTACTCGGTGATTTCTGCGACCTGGAGATTGGCGGAGCTTGGGAATCGTCACTGTGTACGTTTTCCAAATTCAACAACGGCGAATGTGCAGCTCACTACTTAATTGAGCTTGGTCTGTCAACACACATGTTTAAACTTTAAAGAAAAGGAGCAAATCATACTTTCTATGGCGCAATGTAGCAATTCAGCCATGGTTTCTTATGATTTATATATGACGTGTATGAAACTTGTACTGTTCAATAATTCACAAAAACCTCAGGTTTTGCTAACACAATTGCAACCCAGAGTTTTTAGACAAAATCCAGGGTATAGTACTTAAAACCAAGAGTATTGTAACAATACCCTGAGTTTTGCTTGCAAATAACAGGGTTTTGAAACAAAACCCTGGAATAAATGAGACCCAAGGTTTTGTCACGAAACCATGGGTCTTCTAAGCTACACAGGATAACAAAACAAATATCATATTTTTTTTAATTTTGTCCAATAATATACACAAAACCCAGGATTTGTACACATAACTATGGGTTTTGTAACAAAACCCAGGGTTTTGCTTTGCTATCCATTTTTTTCCACAAAACTCACGGTCTGTTTGAAAACCTTGAGTTTTGTTGTGATAATTCTGGGTATTGCAGATGCTTTGTTCAATAATTGTGAAAGGCCAGGACTTTGTGGCGTCACAAATCCCGTCATTGTGAATAATTCGTAAAACTCTGGGATTTTTATTTTTGATATAGCAAAACCCATTTTTTTGGGAATCTACCTCCCAATAGGTCATATGGATTCACCAAGCACATCACAACACGGCTTTTATCATGTGATTGATGCCCAAATGTAAATAAAGAGTGACCTATTTTGCGTAACTTTAGCAATTGTGACAGCAAAAACAGGTTGTTCTGTGTGTTGTATCGCTGCAAATCACAAAAGATTGCCTGGCATCTTGTCAAGAACTGCTGAATGATCTTTGCTTCGTTCATTGTACCCACAAGACAAGGTCGATTTGGGAGGCACGGCAAATATGTCCCTACTGTAACATGTAGAACTTAATTCAGACCATGCCCCCTGGCAACCAATATGATATTAAGGATCACACAAAATCAACCATATGTAGTTTGGCCCTATTTTTTAGTTGAGTAGCCTATGAAGTTGCAGCTGTCGTGATTGGTGACAAAACCCCGGGAATAGCACTTTTTCAAAACCCAGGGATTTGTGACGTCACAAAAGTCAGGGTTTTGTTTTGTCGTTTCAAAATTTGCAAAACCCTGGGGTTTGGCCAGTTATTTCACAGTGTTACAAAACCAAAGGTCTTCTAGCAAAACCGAGTGCTTTGTGAACAAAACCGTTAAAAAGAATACCAAAACGAGAGCTCTGTGAGTTTAGCCCTCAAACTGTGGGCTTTGTACACGAAACCCTGAGTTTAGTTCATGAAATCCAGGGTTTCGACATAAAACCATTGGTTCTGTACCCAAAACCCTCGGTTTTGTCCAAAATCATATCAAAGTTCCAAAGCTCAGCAAAACAGGGTTCTTTACAAAACCCTTGGTTTTGCTAACGAATGCCAGGATTTGTGATAAAACCTTTGGTTTTGTTAGCAAAACTCAGGGTTTTGGGAATTATTGAACAGTACAATTCCCATAGACTTATCTAAGCTGCTCCCACGCAGTGAATTTGTAAGTAAATATGTTTGTCTGTTTGCCACCATACTTACCTTAAAACATGTAAACTACACTCCGATTCAAATGTGCATGGTCCAGATCCTTCTTCCCGGTGTCAAGTATCATTCACTGCAAGTTCAAATATGCGCATGGAGCCATGGTCCCGGAAGCGCGAGCAAATACGTGATTTTGCTAGTGCTACCTTTGAATGTTTTTAGAAGTGGGGTTTAGTTTTGACCTAAACAGTCAGACCTCTTTTTTCACTGCTACTAGTACAACTACTACTACTACTACTACTACTACTACTACTACTACTACTACTACTACTACTACTACTACTACTACTACTACTATTACTACTACTACTAGTAGTTGTATAGTAGTATTAGTAGTAGTAGTAGTAGTAACAATTATTATAAGTCTGCACAACGTTGCTACGTCATCATGTAAACACATTGAACTACTTGGTGTAATGTGGACTAAAAATGTTGGATGATATTATAGGTCTACTTGTTGATAAATTTCTGACGGTTGATTCGTTTTTTCTTTTTACTTTTTGTCTTGTATAACATCTTGGCTTTCATATTGAAGAAATTCCAGATTTGGCTGTGGTTCAAAACAAATAAGTATAGCTGCATTACAGTGTTGTGTGGGAACTTGTGTTTTTAATTTCGAAGTCAACATGCACCACAGCATAGTTTGCCTAAGGTGAACACATTTTAACCGGCAGCCCTGGTCAAGGGCATGGAAAGCTATAAAAGATGATTTGCTGCATAGCAAATGAGTGTGTGCGTCTTCAAAGCTTATTGGTATGACAATGTTCAATCGGTATTTCAGTACTACAGTGTATAATAGACACAACCAGGTAGCGTAATCAACTGGTTTTCAGGAAAAGTGTTGGAAAGCCTAACTTGATGCAAAGTAGCCTCAGTGTAGCAAGCTTCAAGTCTTACTTCAATGCACCCAACCTATCTCTTGGATGATGGAAATACTTTTTCAAATTGCGTAATAAAACTCTAACTCCAGTGATGTTCAATTTCACAATATAAACCTCTGTGTTATCCCAGCCGTACATCTTATACAGCCCAGCCAACTTGTGTGTAAGCCTCTCGTGTGTATTTGATGCATGCATAACCTGCCAGTGTGCATACAGAAGTTATGCAACCTTTATGCACACTACTTGGCAACAGCTAAAAATACAGCTGTGTCACAGCTCAGGTACCTAATTAGGAGGCAGATGGAGGGGTGGCCCCATCTGACTTTTTACCAGTGGTTGTGCACATGTAAATAAAGCTCCTTCTTGGATTTCACTTGTTACTATTCCTTCCAGTTAAAGACAATATATTACTCAAAGCCAAACTCCATCTTCCACCATACCCCCACCCTATGGTTCCACTTTCACCAACATGCTTGATCTGTTGATAGGCAAATGACCTTGCCCCAATCTGAGACTAGGAATCCGTAGTCTCAGCCACAATTCAGATCCAACGCATATATACATATAACCAGAAACTGAATTGTTGCTTCCTTTCACTTTCTATAACTGGATGAATTGGCTACGGGGTCATAGAAGATATAAATGGATGTTAATGGTAGGTCTAACTATTACATTTTTGATGACAGAGTCAACCATTCAGACTCTATTGCATTTTTAATTTCTCTCAGCAGGTGTCATGAGCTATTAGAAAGCTGAAGAAATCTGTGGTCACACTTTTGAAGATATCCAAGATTTCAAATTTCGAACACCCTTAATTTGCATAATCTAGGTTTGGCAGCCTTCGTTACCAATTCATCAGATGCGTACTACTCCATAACATATGAGTAGAAGTTGGAATGGCATCTCTTTCTATTGTAGCTTTGAAGTTGTTCAAGATTTAGAATATCCAATGGTGCTATTTAGCATAAATTAAATTGCTACAATCCTTGCGCTTGATTCATTAGGTGCGCAATGGGCAACAATCCCCTAGTAGAAGTTGTAATAACATCTCTATCTATCATAGATTTGAAGATATTCAAGATTGAAAATTCCACAAACTGCAAATTAACATAATTTATATTGCTACAAAATTTTAGATTCATTACATGCACAATGGTCAATAACCCTCTAGTTAAAGGGGAGATAATATCTCTATCTATAACAGTTTTGAAGATATTCAAGATTTAAAATTTCAGGTGCGGCTAATTAACATAATTTATATTGTTACAACTTTTGTTTTACATTCACTAGATGTGCAATGGTCAATAACTGTCTAGTAGAAGTTGGAATGACACCTCTATCTTTTATAGTTTCGAATATATTCAAGGTTTAAAATTTCAAACTGTCCTAATTTGCATCATTTTAAACATCTTCATTCCTCTGCATAAGAAGGCAAAAATCCTTGTATATAGGTTTAATCATGCTAGGTTTAGCGTTTTTATATACAATAGTGTCCGAGAATTCACTGGTGAAGAAGAAGAAGGAAGATATACACAACTTGAGTAAAGGCTGGAAAATGTTTATTGACGTATACACTTCATTGCTGAACCCATGCAACATGTGGATTCTCTATACAGTATATTTTCAGAGAAAATGGGATGAAGGTATAAAACAAAAGACAGTGAGAGAGAGGAAGATAGAGATAGATAGATAGATAGATAGATAGAGAGAGAGAGAGAGAGAGAGAGAGAGAGAGAGAGAGAGAGAGGGACAGGCAAGAAGTAAATAATTATTGAAAATTAAAAATGTGTGTGTTGACACATCCACATAAGTAAAACTGCAAAACAAAGTACATGTATAAAAACGATATATCTTTTCAATTTGTGCACAGACACAGACACAGACACACACATATATATATATATATATATATATATATATATATATATATATATATATATGTGTGTGTGTGTGTGTGTGTTTGTGTGTGTGTATGCATTCATATATTGATGGATGGGTAGATATAGACAGACAGATAAACTGAAAACAGACGGATTGGATGATAGATGATACATACATACATACATGCATGGATGCATCCATCCATCCATCCATCCATTCATTCATACATACATACATACATACATACATACATACATACATACATACATACATACATACATACACACATACATACATCACGATTCAATTTGTACTTTTCAATTACCAAGTACCTTAGACTTTGCCAGATCTATTTGCATAGGTATTGGTCAGCTTTTTGGATATGACATGTATATTTGCATGGGTAACCCGTTATCTCACCCAGGTTTGCAATAGCAGATGATTTTCATTTCTGTCGTTCTCGGAGATGTATAATATTATTGTTATACTCTGTACTGATATATAAGATTTTTCTGTTTTAGTTTTAACTTATTGTGATACGAAACTTTTACATGAAAAAATCTATGAGGACTTGAGGTACCAATTAATAAGATGAAATTTCCTTTTTCCTTTTTTCGTTATTGTTGTTGTTATGTTTGTATGTGATCTGTACTTCGTGTGTGTGTGTTCTTGCTTGCAAAGAACTTTGTACGACCTCGTGTGAAGTGTTATGGTGCATGCAGTGTTTGCTGTTAATGCCATGGTGGATGCAAATGATCATTGTAAAGTATTATGGTGCATGATAATGTTTGTTGTGAAGTGTTATGGTGGTTGGCAGACTTGGTTGCGAAGTATTATGGTGGATAAACATGTTTGTTGTGAAGTGTTATGGTAGATGCGTGCATTTGGTGTGATGTGTCATGGTGGATGCAAGTGTTTGCTGTGAAGTGTTATGGTGGATGCGTGAGTAGTATTAAAAAGAGAAGAGGAAGAAACTATACTCACACAGAACAACTATTCGCTACATCTTATAACAATATTATGAGCGAATTTATAAGGGTGACAAATACACACGAAATAATGCGGCAGAGGGTAGAGTAACTTCACCAGACATGTTGGACATCCTTTGACGTGACCTGAGTTTGAAATGTCTTCGCATATGTTCTCTACATGGGGGGGGGGGGGGGGGGCTCGTGGTTTGGATGACGTTATGGCAGAGCATTTTCGTTATGGCAAGAGTGAGTTAATATGTAATATGCTTGAAAACTGATGGTCATTACTATTTTCTTACAATGTTGCCCTGTTTGTTTTCACAGTGTTGATGATAGTGCCGTTCCTCTAGAAGGCTACTTTAAGCCCCCATGATGCTTCATAACTACAGGCTAATGAACTTTTCAGCCGCATATGCTTAATTATTTGAATTTATTTTACTTGCAGATGTTTGTAACACACAATTTACATTTATGAAGGGCAGTCGTACGGATACAGCCTGCTCTCTTGCACGATGTGTGCTATGGTCAAGTGGAAAAGTTCTTTCCCGCATATAGTTCCAACATCCACGGGGTCCCGTCACTAAAGTGTGCTCTCACCAGTAATTGTGTAATATAATTATCCCCTAATGATTTACTGCAGGAAATCTCAATCTGTGATCATATTGTCGCGAATATTAAGCTAAACCCTTGTGCATACGTTGATGATAATATCCATTTCAGTACTCCAGCTAAGGGGTTACAATTCATCATTGATACGCGCCAAAGATATGCCCAAATGTGGCACTTCAAGTTTAACTCTAAGAATAATTCTTTGATGTACAGAGCGCAGCCTCTATTTAAAGAGCCAGGGTGTGTACCTCGGACATGATTAACTTGAAAATAAAATAACTTTCATGTTTTTTAGTTTAGTTTTATTTTGTTTAAAAAAAATGCGGTAAATATATATGTCAATGAAAATACAGAAGCAAATATGTGGGTATCTACACGACAGAACTGCTTACAACTGTACCAGGCAATTGTGTTCATGCATTGAAGTCGCCATAGCAATACAAAGGATTTATCTTCTGTGCATTAGACATCTTATTTTTTAGGATGGTGAATCCCGCGCGGCAGTGCGACTCCATGATTAGTAGGGACAGACCTACTCGGTGATTTCTGCGACCTGGAGATTGGCGGAGCTTGGGAATCGTCACTGTGTACGTTTTCCAAATTCAACAACGGCGAATGTGCAGCTCACTACTTAATTGAGCTTGGTCTGTCAACACACATGTTTAAACTTTAAAGAAAAGGAGCAAATCATACTTTCTATGGCGCAATGTAGCAATTCAGCCATGGTTTCTTATGATTTATATATGACGTGTATGAAACTTGTACTGTTCAATAATTCACAAAAACCTCAGGTTTTGCTAACACAATTGCAACCCAGAGTTTTTAGACAAAATCCAGGGTATAGTACTTAAAACCAAGAGTATTGTAACAATACCCTGAGTTTTGCTTGCAAATAACAGGGTTTTGAAACAAAACACTGGAATAAATGAGACCCAAGGTTTTGTCACGAAACCATGGGTCTTCTAAGCTACACAGGATAACAAAACAAACATCATATTTTTTTTAATTTTGTCCAATAATATACACAAAACCCAGGATTTGTACACATAACTATGGGTTTTGTAACAAAACCCAGGGTTTTGCTTGGCTATCCATTTTTTTCCACAAAACTCACGGTCTGTTTGAAAACCTTGAGTTTTGTTGTGATAATTCTGGGTATTGCAGATGCTTTGTTCAATAATTGTGAAAGGCCAGGACTTTGTGGCGTCACAAATCCCGTCATTGTGAATAATTCGTAAAACTCTGGGATTTTTGATATAGCAAAACCCATTTTTTTGGTAATCTACCTCCCAATAGGTCATATGGATTCACCAAGCACATCACAACACGGCTTTTATCATGTGATTGATGCCCAAATGTAAATAAAGAGTGACCTATTTTGCGTAAATTTAGCAATTGTGACAGCAAAAACAGGTTGTTCTGTGTGTTGTATCGCTGCAAATCACAAAAGATTGCCTGGCATCTTGTCAAGAACTGCTGAATGATCTTTGCTTCGTTCATTGTACCCATAAGACAAGGTCGATTTGGGAGGCACGGCAAATATGTCCCTACTGTAACATGTAGAACTTAATTCAGACCATGCCCCCTGGCAACCAATATGATATTAAGGATCACACAAAATCAACCATATGTAGTTTGGCCCTATTTTTTAGTTGAGTAGCCTATGAAGTTGCAGCTGTCGTGATTGGTGACAAAACCCCGGGAATAGTACTTTTTCAAAACCCAGGGATTTGTGACGTCACAAAAGTCAGGGTTTTGTTTTGTCGTTTCAAAATTTGCAAAACCCTGGGGTTTGGCCAGTTATTTCACAGTGTTACAAAACCAAAGGTCTTCTAGCAAAACCGAGTGCTTTGTGAACAAAACCGTTAAAAAGAATACCAAAACGAGAGCTCTGTGAGTTTTGCCCTCAAACTGTGGGCTTTGTACACGAAACCCTGAGTTTAGTTCATGAAACACAGGGTTTCGACATAAAACCATTGGTTCTGTACCCAAAACCCTCGGTTTTGTCCAAAATCATATCAAAGTTCCAAAGCTCAGCAAAACAGGGTTCTTTACAAAACCCTTGGTTTTGCTAACGAATGCCAGGATTTGTGACAAAACCTTTGGTTTTGTTAGCAAAACTCAGGGTTTTGGGAATTATTGAACAGTACAATTCCCATAGACTTATCTAAGCTGCTCCCCCGCAGTGAATTTGTAAGTAAATATGTTTGTCTGTTTGCCACCATAATTACCTTAAAACATGTAAACTACACTCCGATTCAAATGTGCATGGTCCAGATCCTTCTTCCCGGTGTCAAGTATCATTCACTGCAAGTTCAAATATGCGCATGGAGCCATGGTCCCGGAAGCGCGAGCAAATACGTGATTTTGCTAGTGCTACCTTTGAATGTTTTTAGAAGTGGGGTTTAGTTTTGACCTAAACAGTCAGACCTCTTTTTTCACTGCTACTACTACAACAACAACTACTACTACTACTACTACTACTACTACTACTACTACTACTACTACTACTACTACTACTACTACTTCTACTACTAGTAATAGTAGTATTAGTAGTATTAGTAGTAACAATTATTATAAGTCTGCACAACGTTGCTACGTCATCATGTAAACACATTGAACTACTTGGTGTAATGTGGACTAAAAATGTTGGATGATATTATAGGTCTACTTGTTGATAAATTTCTGACGGTTGATTCGTTTTTTCTTTTTACTTTTTGTCTTGTATAACATCTTGGCTTTCATATTGAAGAAATTCCAGATTTGGCTGTGGTTCAAAACAAATAAGTATAGCTGCATTACAGTGTTGTGTGGGAACTTGTGTTTTTAATTTCGAAGTCAACATGCACCACAGCATAGTTTGCCTAAGGTGAACACATTTTAACCGGCAGCCCTGGTCAAGGGCATGGAAAGCTATAAAAGATGATTTGCTGCATAGCAAATGAGTGTGTGCGTCTTCAAAGCTTATTGGTATGACAATGTTCAATCAGTATTTCAGTACTACAGTGTATAATAGACACAACCAGGTAGCGTAATCAACTGGTTTTCAGGAAAAGTGTTGGAAAGCCTAACTTGATGCAAAGTAGCCTCAGTGTAGCAAGCTTCAAGTCTTACTTCAATGCACCCAACCTATCTCTTGGATGATGGAAATACTTTTTCAAATTGCGTAATAAAACTCTAACCCCAGTGATGTTCAATTTCACAATATAAACCTCTGTGTTATCCCAGCCGTACATCTTATACAGCCCAGCCAACTTGTGTGTAAGCCTCTCGTGTGTATTTGATGCATGCATAACCTGCCAGTGTGCATACAGAAGTTATGCAACCTTTATGCACACTACTTGGCAACAGCTAAAAATACAGCTGTGTCACAGCTCAGGTACCTAATTAGGAGGCAGATGGAGGGGTGGCCCCATCTGACTTTTTACCAGTGGTTGTGCACATGTAAATAAAGCTCCTTCTTGGATTTCACTTGTTACTATTCCTTCCAGTTAAAGACAATATATTACTCAAAGCCAAACTCCATCTTCCACCATACCCCCACCCTATGGTTCCACTTTCACCAACATGCTTGATCTGTTGATAGGCAAATGACCTTGCCCCAATCTGAGACTAGGAATCCGTAGTCTCAGCCACAATTCAGATCCAACGCATATATACATATAACCAGAAACTGAATTGTTGCTTCCTTTCACTTTCTATAACTGGATGAATTGGCTACGGGGTCATAGAAGATATAAATGGATGTTAATGGTAGGTCTAACTATTACATTTTTGATGACAGAGTCAACCATTCAGACTCTATTGCATTTTTAATTTCTCTCAGCAGGTGTCATGAGCTATTAGAAAGCTGAAGAAATCTGTGGTCACACTTTTGAAGATATCCAAGATTTCAAATTTCGAACACCCTTAATTTGCATAATCTAGGTTTGGCAGCCTTCGTTACCAATTCATCAGATGCGTACTACTCCATAACATATGAGTAGAAGTTGGAATGGCATCTCTTTCTATTGTAGCTTTGAAGTTGTTCAAGATTTAGAATATCCAATGGTGCTATTTAGCATAAATTAAATTGCTACAATCCTTGCGCTTGATTCATTAGGTGCGCAATGGGCAACAATCCCCTAGTAGAAGTTGTAATAACATCTCTATCTATCATAGATTTGAAGATATTCAAGATTGAAAATTCCACAAACTGCAAATTAACATAATTTATATTGCTACAAAATTTTAGATTCATTACATGCACAATGGTCAATAACCCTCTAGTTAAAGGGGAGATAATATCTCTATCTATAACAGTTTTGAAGATATTCAAGATTTAAAATTTCAGGTGCGGCTAATTAACATAATTTATATTGTTACAACTTTTGTTTTACATTCACTAGATGTGCAATGGTCAATAACTGTCTAGTAGAAGTTGGAATGACACCTCTATCTTTTATAGTTTCGAATATATTCAAGGTTTAAAATTTCAAACTGTCCTAATTTGCATCATTTTAAACATCTTCATTCCTCTGCATAAGAAGGCAAAAATCCTTGTATATAGGTTTAATCATGCTAGGTTTAGCGTTTTTATATACAATAGTGTCCGAGAATTCACTGGTGAAGAAGAAGAAGGAAGATATACACAACTTGAGTAAAGGCTGGAAAATGTTTATTGACGTATACACTTCATTGCTGAACCCATGCAACATGTGGATTCTCTATACAGTATATTTTCAGAGAAAATGGGATGAAGGTATAAAACAAAAGACAGTGAGAGAGAGGAAGATAGAGATAGATAGATAGATAGATAGATAGAGAGAGAGAGAGAGAGAGAGAGAGAGAGAGAGAGAGAGAGAGGGACAGGCAAGAAGTAAATAATTATTGAAAATTAAAAATGTGTGTGTTGACACATCCACATAAGTAAAACTGCAAAACAAAGTACATGTATAAAAACGATATATCTTTTCAATTTGTGCACAGACAGACACACACACACACACACACACACACATATATATATATATATATATATATATATATATATATATATATATATATATATATATATATGTGTGCGTGTGTTTGTGTGTGTGTGTGTGTGTGTGTATGCATTGATATATTGATGGATGGGTAGATATAGACAGACAGATAAACTGAAAACAGACGGATTGGATGATAGATGATACATACATACATACATGCATGGATGCATCCATCCATCCATCCATCCATCCATCCATCCATTCATTCATACATACATACATACATACATACATACATACATACATACACACATACATACATCACGATTCAATTTGTACTTTTCAATTACCAGGTACCTTAGACTTTGCCAGATCTATTTGCATAGGTATTGGTCAGCTTTTTGGATATGACATGTATATTTGCATGGGTAACCCGTTATCTCACCGAGGTTTGCAATAGCAGATGATTTTCATTTCTGTCGTTCTCGGAGATGTATAATATTATTGTCATACTCTGTACTGATATATAAGATTTTTCTGTTTTAGTTTTAACTTATTGTGATACGAAACGTTTACATGAAAAAATCTATGGGACTTGAAGTACCAATTAATAAGATGAAATTTCCTTTTTCCTTTTTTCGTTATTGTTGTTGTTATGTTTGTATGTGATCTGTACTTCGTGTGTGTGTGTTCTTGCTTGCAAAGAACTTTGTACGACCTCGTGTGAAGTGTTATGGTGCGTGCAGTGTTTGCTGTTAATGCCATGGTGGATGCAAATGATCATTGTAAAGTATTATGGTGCATGATAATGTTTGTTGTGAAGTGTTATGGTGGTTGGCAGACTTGGTTGCGAAGTATTATGGTGGATAAACATGTTTGTTGTGAAGTGTTATGGTAGATGCGTGCATTTGGTGTGATGTGTCATGGTGGATGCAAGTGTTTGCTGTGAAGTGTTATGGTGGATGCGTGAGTAGTATTAAAAAGAGAAGAGGAAGAAACTATACTCACACAGAACAACTATTCGCTACATCTTATAACAATATTATGAGCGAATTTATAAGGGTGACAAATACACACGAAATAATGCGGCAGAGGGTAGAGTAACTTCACCAGACATGTTGGACATCCTTTGACGTGACCTGAGTTTGAAATGTCTTCGCATATGTTCTCTACATGGGGTGGGGGGGGGGGGGCTCGTGGTTTGGATGACGTTATGGCAGAGCATTTTCGTTATGGCAAGAGTGAGTTAATATGTAATATGCTTGAAAACTGATGGTCATTACTATTTTCTTACAATGTTGCCCTGTTTGTTTTCACAGTGTTGATGATAGTGCCGTTCCTCTAGAAGGCTACTTTAAGCCCCCATGATGCTTCATAACTACAGGCTAATGAACTTTTCAGCCGCATATGCTTAATTATTTGAATTTATTTTACTTGCAGATGTTTGTAACACACAATTTACATTTATAAAGGGCAGTCGTACGGATACAGCCTGCTCTCTTGCACGATGTGTGCTATGGTCAAGTGGAAAAGTTCTTTCCCGCATATAGTTCCAACATCCACAGGGTCCCGTCACTAAAGTGTGCTCTCACCAGTAATTGTGTAATATAATTATCCCCTAATGATTTACTGCAGGAAATCTCAATCTGTGATCATATTGTCGCCAATATTAAGCTAAACCCTTGTGCATACGTTGATGATAATATCCATTTCAGTACTCCAGCTAAGGGGTTACAATTCATCATTGATACGCGCCAAAGATATGCCCAAATGTGGCACTTCAAGTTTAACTCTAAGAATAATTCTTTGATGTACAGAGCACAGCCTCTATTTAAAGAGCCAGGGTGTGTACCTCGGACATGATTAACTTGAAAATAAAATAACTTTCATTTTTTTTAGTTTAGTTTTATTTTGTTTAAAAAAAATGCGGTAAATATATATGTCAATGAAAATACAGAAGCAAATATGTGGGTATCTACACGACAGAACTGCTTACAACTGTACCAGGCAATTGTGTTCATGCATTTTTTTGGTAATCTACCTCCCAATAGGTCATATGGATTCACCAAGCACATCACAACACAGCCTTTATCATGTGATTGATGCCCAAATGTAAATAAAGAGTGACCTATTTTGCGTAACTTTAGCAATTGTGACAGCAAAAACAGGTTGTTCTGTGTGTTGTATCGCTGCAAATCACAAAAGATTGCCTGGCATCTTGTCAAGAACTGCTGAATGATCTTTGCTTCGTTCATTGTACCCACAAGACAAGGTCGATTTGGGAGGCACGGCAAATATGTCCCTACTGTAACATGTAGAACTTAATTTTGACCATGCCCCCTGGCAACCAATATGATATTAAGGATCACACAAAATCAACCATATGTAGTTTGGCCCTATTTTTTAGTTGAGTAGCCTATGAAGTTGCAGCTGTCGTGATTGGTGACAAAACCCCGGGAATAGCACTTTTTCAAAACCCAGGGATTTGTGACGTCACAAAAGTCAGGGTTTTGTTTTGTCGTTTCAAAATTTGCAAAACCCTGGGGTTTGGCCAGTTATTTCACAGTGTTACAAAACCAAAGGTCTTCTAGCAAAACCGAGTGCTTTGTGAACAAAACCGTTAAAAAGAATACCAAAACGAGAGCTCTGTGAGTTTTGCCCTCAAACTGTGGGCTTTGTACACGAAACCCTGAGTTTAGTTCATGAAATCCAGGGTTTCGACATAAAACCATTGGTTCTGTACCCAAAACCCTCGGTTTTGTTCAAAATCACCAGTAATTGTGTAATATAATTATCCCCTAATGATTTACTGCTAGAAATCTCAATCTGTGATCATATTGTCGCCAATATTAAGCTAAACCCTTGTGCATACGTTGATGATAATATCCATTTCAGTACTCCAGCTAAGGGGTTACAATTCATCATTGATACGCGCCAAAGATATGCCCAAATATGGCACTTCAAGTTTAACTCTAAGAATAATTCTTTGATGTACAGAGCGCAGCCTCTATTTAAAGAGCCAGGGTGTTTACCTCGGACATGATTAACTTGAAAATAAAATAACTTTCATTTTTTTTAGTTTAGTTTTATTTTGTTTAAAAAAATGCGAATGGGGATCATATTGAAAAGTGAACTTATAACAGGGGAGGGCCTTTCTTTAAGTTGGCGAAATGTGGTATGGAATACCCCGGATTGCTGTCTAATGGGAACAGATACTTATGGAAAAGTGTATGTCAACCCATGCATGTCTGAGGTATAAACTTTCACTTCTTATCCAAGCGAGACGTTTCCTTGCTGGACTACGTCCACAGTTGTGTCATCAAACAGTGCTTGAACTTAGGAGGAACATAGAAAATTACTGAAATACCTTTACCTATTAATATCAAACGAATGCATCAAATTGAAAAGGAGCATGTTCCTTCTCTGGTTCATTATATATATATAATGTTGATAGTCTAGCACGCGAGCCTTGCAACACATATGTTGGTTGAGTATATTACATCTTGAAAACACTTTGATAATACCCTTCTTGATCGTGCTTTTTAACGTAACCTTACACCTGTAGAACTGATTTTGAACTGAAGAGAGGTCCCTTCAACGATTATCTACTGCCCACTTTCCACGCTTTCATTTACCACCAAGTTTCAAAATATTATAGTGAAAAGGATGTCCTGCAATTTCTCCTTGCTGGAGGGTTAAATTAATCTTGATTATTTTAGTGAACCAAAAGAGCTTGATTATAATTGCCTGCATTTTTCTGTCTTACACTGTGGTATATTTTCCACACTTTGGCTGTATTTTCATTTTTGTTTCATTTCATTGTTCGTTTGTCTTTTTAATTTCTCCACACATGGAGTTTTGAATAACGTTACTATTGCGATAATCATCAGGCAGTGCTGACAACCTTCTTGTGTAGGGAAGGAGGCCACATTTATACGTTCCAAATCGGCTATCAGATTCATCCTCATCTGCCAATCCAAGAATTAGGAAGCTTACGCAAAGGCTGGAACCTGGAATAAAGAGCTGGTCATGTTTAGATTGGTCTCATTATGCTGGATTTTAGTTTTACTAGTGGTTGGCTCTGCACATGTGCAGCCTTTGAGTTAGGCACGACTGGATCCAACTTTTGGGCTGTGGAACAGGCAAAGGCTGAGTGGAATAGCAAACATGCTATAGAAGTGGCTCAGATATGAACGCCACACGCATGCAGACACATCAAGATGGATCAATTTGTCCAGTACATATGCTTTTTATCTCGCCTTATGGTGTCACCAGTTTTTGTAGCAGAAAATTATGTTCTTGGTACCAGTCATCCCCCTCCCCACGTACTGCAGGAAAATTGTGGCTTTAATCACTCAATCAGTAGATTCACTGTAAGATTTTTTGCATGCCAGTAGTATCTGGTATTGAAGACGGGAGGTACATCTCCACATGGGTCGATTGGGAACGATCTTCATCTTTGGTAGAAGTTCAAAGTTTTTGCTCTCCATTTTAACCTGATTTGTTGCAAAGACAGGAGCGATTTTCTGATTTGCTAGAATTGAATCTAAGCATAGTTCTGTAATTTAAAGGGTATTATTTTTTGAGTGGATGGCTAGTTTAATGAAACTGATGTCATTGCCAAAGGTTGCTGCAGTTAAGATCCTGAGAAGAATTAGTAGCCAGCAGTGCGTTTGCCACTCAATCTCCTGAGGTGCAATTTTGGATTCAATGGATTTTACCTTGATAAGAAGGGAAAAAGTGTTGGTACACCTAGTTCTAGACTTTAGGGCTAACTGGGGATTGTAATGGCCCAATTATATTCTGATGCTGTTGATATGCTTGAAATGGTTTCATCTTATAAAGATCGGGTGATCCTGGTCAGGTGAGAGCTTATTCAATTCCTGAATTACCTGAACCTTTGTCATCAATTCCTGGCTTGGTGTAAGTTAAGTCTAACGATCATTCATTGTAGCATCAATTTCAGATGGCCATGGTGAGCATAGATCACCTTGTTTTTCAAAGATGACACCGTTACATTATGGTACATTGCGTGAGATGGTTTCATTTAGTTTGTTGTCTTAGCCAGAGTTCACAAATCATACTTTGGCTTTATCATCACCTGTAGTAAAGCAGTAGGGCCCTGGTTGTTATGTATCAGGCCATGCACAGGCCAGTTTAATTTACAAAAAGACGCTGTCAAGCAAGGCCAGGGCGATATCTGTTCAACCTTGTGATACATTGCCAACTCCAGTGTGCAATTTTCTGCTCTTGTGTCTGAAAAGTGCAAGAGAAATATTAAGTGGTCTTAGCTGGGAGTTCTTCAAGGCAACGCAAAAAGACATACAAAGCCACCATGAGGGGATTGGTACTGATGATTTTTACCACAGGACGGGTTGCGCTTTACCATGTACCCAAAGACACTTTTAGCAAGCCTAACTCTAAGGCCAATGATGAATATCTTTTCGTCATTGCAATTAACTGAGGTTTCATAATACCTGTGGCAACTGACCTTTTGTCTAGGCTGAAACATCACACCTGGGTCATGGTTTTGACCTTTTCATAATTTGATCTAGCAATGCAATGGTCGCTTGCTTATTTTTTTAAAACTGATGATATGCTATCTCTATCTAACAAGGTGAGAATAATGATTTGGTATAAAACTTCCTGCATATTATTCTTATCAGCCAGGGAGCATTTTCTGACATCTTCCATTGGACAGCAATGTCAATATTTTATAGTGACAGGCACAGTAACAGGACAGATATTTGCAACAGCATTTGGTGAGAGTCATATCATTTGTAATGGGAGACATTCATATTTAACTGCGATCCTGCTCACTTCCTGTGTTGCCGGGGCAACAGACTGATGCTTCCATCACGATCATAATACAAAAAAAATACTACATAAACATCCATAAATAACACCTTTACAACCAAAAGAGAGCACATTTTCAATTATTTTAGGCATCCTATATGTTTCAAATATATGTTAATATATTTTCTTAAGATTTTGGTGTGTTTGTGTTGTTCATTTTGTTGAGAAAGTACTTTTGACCATGCTAAATACATGGATCTGCCCTGGTGCAGGTGGCTCCCTCTTTTGCACAATAGGTGTTAGAGTAGGACCGCATTTAGATATTATTATATAACATTACATCAAAGTTTGTATCTGTAACCTTGATATGCCTTGGAACTGTGTGTAATCACTGTTTACAAGGCACTGAGACATGAACGTGGAGATGTCCATGCGTGATTTCATTGTGGTGGTACATCCTTACAATGGCCATATTGGAAATACATTCGACATACAGTTGAGGAATTTAGATTTTTCACCCATTTTTAATCAACATACCTTGCCAATCAATTGCAATCCTTACCATCCACGCTCACTCTTTTTGTTCCCCTGATGTCAGAATCAAGCTGCCAGTTAGCCATATATGCCATAGAAGGTGCAACTGGGGCAGATAGACGCTACGACTGAGGTTACTGTCTCCAATATAGGGAATGATTGTAAAGGTAAGCATGTTGATAAAAACTGATATTACTTTAAACTGCTCATGTTTGTCTTATCATTTGACATATTTGAATGACAAATTCGTACGATAAACATACCCTTATGTGGGCTCTTATATATTGTACGACATGTAGTGTCTCTATCTATAAATTTTCAATGCGTATCTATTATGTTATAAAAATAAAATTATTATGAGAGCCGTTCAGTATAATTAAACTTCAGACAGTCAGTACAGGGTGTCAAAATCTGTCCTCTCTGAGAGATTCATAAGTGCACCAAATTTGGGTGTGCCCAACATCTGTTGTTGTTGGAGAACTGGATAATGGTCTGTGCAAAATGTCATTTTGACATCCATCTCTACAACACAGGCAGAATGCAAATGTGAGTAGCATAAGAAGGGACGTAGCTCCAACCGCTATACTGACCAAGAGTATGTGATAAATATGCCTCCAGCAGGTGCTATGTTCTGCAACACAGAAAGATAAATTATCTACAATTTGATTAATGATACTGTTAACAAATGTACACTTGATTCTTTTTTGATGGAATTGTGGCTCAATAAAGATCAAATACAACACACAATATATTATATATATATGTGTAAAGAGAAACGCTACAGGCATGTAAATGCAAAATTTAGGAGCCCTTTAGGAGTTTACATTGTTTTCCGTACTTGTGTTTATCCAGTGCTACTACTATTACTACTACTACTACTACTACTACTACTACTACTACTACTACTACTACTACTACTACTACTACTACTACTACTACTACTACTACTACTACTACTTCTACTACTACTAGTACTACTACTGCCTCTACTACTACTAGTGCTACTGCTACCACTCCTACTATTACTACCAGTACTACAGAGACAACGTATTCCATATGTCCGTACTTATAACGAGTGCAGCCATAGCACAACCTTTTACGCTCGCAACCACTCCTTTCTCTACACGCTATGAAGATAAGCATACGTGAGATGATCAAACATTGAAAATGATAACACTGATGTTCGGCTCGAGACACTGAGTGAGGAACATCTAAACATCTGGGAACAAGACCCTAATATACTCAACAACAGAAGGAACGCAACACGTCATTGGACCGTGACTATGGGTACACACAACTTTTTCATTTCCTTATCTTTACATGTATAACAGGGCACATTCTCTGTTAAATGGACCATGAAAAGAACCGGGATTCCCGCTTTTACCTGTCCCCTTTTACGGACAACCAAAGAAGTTACAGTCAAATTGCAAAATTCGTCTTTTGCATCTAATGTCAACAGTAGATGGGTTCACCTTGGCTTTGCTGCACAGCCTTACTTCTGCATTGCGTTAACGAGACAATCTTTGGACGGTTGCCTGGGGAATCTGTTTCCATTCAGTTTGGAGGGCTCAGATTAGCTGTTGGCGAGTTTGTAGGACAGATTCACGTCACCTTATCCTCTTGCCAAGAATGTGCTCCAGGTAGTTGATCAGTGGCAAGTCATGGCTAAAGCAGGGAAGGTCCATACAGATGGACATTAACCGATCGAAGATGATTCTGCTGCCTTTCGTCTGTGAACACCCCTGTATGGTTTTCTTGCATGAAGCTTGTTTTCCTATAATCGGTACTGCACAGAGTGTGGTCTCTGCAGAAGTCTGGTTATTTTGTCTCCCAGTGGATTCTTGTGCAGTTTTTAGTTGCTCTCTTTATGCAGTTCCTCAAGTAAATAAAAACGAATATACCTGACCTGCTGTGTTGTGGGTTTTCTTGGTCAGTCTGAGCGTGGTATAAAATCATTGCACCCAGTCTCTTCCAACGATATTTCAAACGTCATATGGTTGACCGTGCACGTTCATGTGCAGAGCAGCAACATTTCCCTTACCTCCCAATAGCATGCATATGGACCTCTAAATAGTGTGGACTCATGACTGTAGAAAAATGTCGACAATACAAAGTGTCCATTTGAGACAAGGTCTGTGCTCAGCTTGCAAATGGAATATTTTAACCAATGGAAGATACCATATACAGACATGGTCATAGAATGTTTCCATTTTGGCTAATCTTTATATTTCAATGAATTTTCTGTATGATTTCTCCTTTGCAGTGGTCCAATGATGATGATGATGATGATGATGTAATATTTATTATCATTCTT